>CALNHX010002951.1:0-162897 GCA_940337035.1 Agriotes lineatus
AAGATCTGTCACAACATACTTGTCAGGAAGATGGGTGTGCACGGTGACCTACTTTGTTGGTTTGCCTCATATCAAAGCAATAGATCGCAATTCATTTCCACTAAAGGTTATTCATCTGAGCTATTCCCATCGGGAGTGCTCCAAGGTTCTCACTTGGGCCCACTTCTCTTTTTAATATCTATTAGAGACATAAAATCATGTTTTAAATTTTTTAAATGTTTGCTGTTTGCAGACGATCTAAAAATATTTTATATATCAAATAAGAACGATCACATACTCCTACAACGCGATCCGAATACTTTCTACGAATATTGTAAAAACTAAACTCTATCTAAATCTTTCTAAATGTTTTACCACTACTTTCTCACGAAATACCATCATGAGTCATTTTAATTACACTAGCAATAATAATCCGCTAAATACAATATCAAATATTAAAGACTTAAATGTGATCGTTGATTCCAAATTAAGCTATATTAACCACATCGATACTTTAATACACTCCTGCAAACTGCTAGGTTTTGTTGTACGAACTTCTAAGCCATTTCGGAACATTTCTTCATTTAAGACCGTTTACAGTGCCTACATTCTGAGTAAGTTGAGTTTCTGCTCTATCATATGGAGTCCCTTTTACGAGGCGCACAAACTGCGCTTACAAAGGATTCAAAATAGATATCCGAGATTTCTAAATTTTAAAATAGCGGATTCATATGAAACAGAAAACATAACTAATTTGTGATCATCGTTAAAGCTGACACCACTCGATATTAGTAGAAGAAACTCTGAAATCAGCTTTCTCTATGAAGTTGTTAATAATCTTATAGACGTTTCCGATTTACTAAAATTATTAGTGTTTAATATTCCTGCAGTCAACTTGGGCCATGCGTCTTTATTGAAACTTAATTAATCAGCTACTAATGCGGGATGCAGCTACACAGCGAATCGTATGCTGAGAACCTACATTGAGCATTTCAGCTCTCTGTATCTGTTTGCTTCCAGTCTTCAAACATTCAAGTACAAAGTAAAGACATGTGGTGCAATTATTATGTGATAGGTATATTATTATTTTACTTTCACTTATAATACCATGAGTAGTCACAGTTATGTCGAATATTTTTGCTGTAGTATCACGAATGTCCATTGCGCTTAGGTTCGATTAGGACGAGTGCGCTAGCACGAGTTTTAATCCTAAGCGCAATGGAAATGAGTAGTGATACCACCGCAAAAATATTCTACTTAATTTTGACTAAGAATGGCATTCGAGGGACTATTCAATGAACCAAACTACTTTTTCAAATTAGTTTTCAGTAAATCTAGCAACAAACTACGCAATTTCTATAGTAACAGAACACTAATATTGACGTTCTCTAATAAAAATTACATTTGTTTTAAATATTCACTTGAATACCTTCTAGGAAGATATATCCGCTGATATTTTTTTTATTGGTCAAGAAACGTCAAATTCTGGATTTTCATTGGTCACTTTTTGACAGATGACAGGTGAATAGAATGGTTAAAGCTATTTTTATCTACGACCACTACTAAAAATAGGCCTTTTAGCGCTAGCTTGTTTCACTAAAAGTGACGTTTTATAGTTTACCGTGGTTAAAGAAATCAACTGTTTACTTTTAGCACATGTGCTAAAAGTGAAGTGAGGTTACAAAACTACAATTTCGAACTGGAAGTGAAGTTGTAAAGTTATTCTAGTTGCTTCTTGCGTTACAAGTAAAGTGTTTTTGAAATAATTAAAGCATTATGTAATGAATACAGTTAGATGTGGAGTATCAATAATTACATTTCGTAACTCACCTTGACAGCACTGGCGTGGCAAACAATCGCCCGCGTGGTGTGGCCTACTGTTTATTATGACATAAATTTAAAGTGTCGCAGGTGCAAACTTTTGTTAAATCGATATTTATGCATTAATAACGGTAAAATTAAGGTCGTAGATAAAATATTGTATGCAACGAGTGCTAAAAGTCGTTTATGCACGAGACATGAAAATTATAAAACGAAGCCTCGTGCATAAACGTTGACTTTTAGCACTTGTTGCATAAATAGCTATTATCCACTCCTATTAAATTATATTCACATTATCAACACATTTTTGAATAGTAATAACAGTCATAATTTGCAGTAGTGAATTATGAATTCATAATTCACTGCTTTCAACCAATCATAAAATTCTATTTTCATAATTCACTAGTTTGCAGCCAATCACAAAATGCATTCGCATTATCGAATGACTTTTGAAGTTGACAAAACATCAATTATATAAAATGTTATAATTAAAAATATTACATGTCTGAAAAAGAAAATTAGATTAGCGAACAGATATTAATCCATAAACCTGTATACTTACATTTAGGTTATTTTGTAGACGATTAAAATTTTTGGGAAAATCGTACGACACTCATTAATGACCAATAGAAAAATTAGTTCACGAGCCGTAACTCAGACAACTAAAAAATTTCTTGGAAATTTTTTATAGGTAGATATTACTTCTTTTTAGGGTTTGTGTCGTTACGATTTTCTTACCGAATCTGCATTCGAGCATTAATTCATATCCGGAAATTATTTTTCGTGCATTTCAACAACGTCTTAATTTGCCCTCGCATCCCGCTCTGCAAATTAATACGGCATTGTTGGAATGCACTCAAAAAAATTTCCGGAAAGAATTAATGCTCTTGTGAGATTATATGGGAAAATTTTATATTTAAAAAAAATATTTATTTGCAAACAAACAAATTTAGAATTATAGTAACATGATTATTGGGGTTGAAAAATTAGATTATTAATATAAATGGCAGTACTTTAAACATAATGGAATGCAGAATGTCGAACTGACAACAACTTGGGCTAACAGACTGTGGCCAGCCAACTTGAGCCCTCAGTAAGTGCAGCGGTCTCCTCAATATATTCTTCACATGCACAAAAAATCAGTGGCGAGAGCCAATTTTTAAACTAACCTAACAGGTTGGTTGAAGTTGCAAAGAGTTCCATTTTTTATCTATTATTTTATCTATTGCTCTTATACTTATAAAATAAAAATCTAAACTTACAGAGTTATCATAATTTTATTACAAACTAAAACATAAAATAAAGAAATAAAAAAATAATCTAAATGCGAAAGGTACAATCTAAGAAAAGACCCGTCTTGGAGACGCCGCGGCATTCGGCGCTACAGCACGATTGTGATGATGAAATCTGGGGGGTTGGGGGCGGCGCAGGCACTGCCAGAGGAGTTGTGTTTAGCCAATGCCTCCTAATCATGTCGTCTAGCAGGTGCCCCAAGCTTTCGTGTCTGCAGAATATGGAAAATCTCCTTGACAAATAGAAAACCAACAACAATTACTTACGCGGCATCAATAAAGTCGTCTTTTGCAATCATGCCGTCGGGGGTGGTGTGCGGTTTTTCGTTAAAGGAACAAATTCCCAACGTTCGCATACCTAAAAGTAGGAAATTTTAAATTAGAGGTTTTACGCATTTGAATTTCTACAACGTTTACCTGTATTATACTGTTCGTAGTCTATGTAGCCCGTGCGCATTTTGTCCAGTAAATTGAAGAGTGTTTCTGGAATTGTAGCAAATGACCGACTCGTACTGTAGTGAATTAATCAAATTTTATTACCTAAGTGTTTAGGACCGTATAGGAGTGGTGGCTGAAGGAGACCTGATCGATACAGAAGACATCGGTCCAACAGCAAAAGAATGAATTCAATTGGATCTTCTGAAAGAAAAATTCATGGATGAGTGTTACATAAGTAATGTAAAAACGTGAACTTCTAGGCATCAACTTTCTTTATAAAGTAAATGCTGAATTCATTAAAAAACCGAAAAAAATTAACATTTCCCTTATTTTAGAATATAAAAAGGAAAACTATGACAAGTTTTATAAATGTTGTATTATTAATTTCAGTGCATATAAACATTTTGCATTTCTGAAATATTCTCAATCATAATAGATAAGGTTACAGTGTAACACATTTAAGAAACTCGTGAATTTTACAGATAACTCTTAATTTTTTAAATAATTTCATAAACTTGGATAATGGATGGTTTCACTCTCCATGCGTAGACCTTTGTTAGGGTAATTTAAATTTTTACGCCACTTGTAGTGGCACATACGAGATTCGACACTTTGGGCGAGTACGCCCATGTATGTTTACCAAATTCTTCAAGCGTACGATAGCCAGCAGTGGAATTTTAGGTTAGCAAAGGTGTTACCCACACACTTTTTAAATTGCTGACCAAGTTTTGTATCCAGGCTTGCACAGGTGATTTCATATCCGCATATTTTCCTCGGGGAATTATTGCGTTGCGCGCGTACCTCCCCGAATAAACAAAACACCTGATTCAACGTTTCCTTTCTGGTCGTAATTTTCAATTAATACCTTGTCCATAACAAACAAAAGTTAGAGTTGTATGTGAAAATCATGCGAGTGTTAAATGTGTTGTCTAACTAGTTGTTACACGATAATATGGGCATTATGTATAAAAGTCTCACTAACAAACTCTATTAAGTAAACTCTATTCACTATAGTCCCGGATTGTCAATGTCAAAATCCAATTAAAAACAATCCTTTATATCATGGTTAATACTTTTAAGTCAAGCTATGGGTAACTAGAAACAATTAATAAAGCTACTAATGTCAAAACTATAAATTATAGGTTATATTTCGAACTGACTTAAACAAAAATAAATAAAAGTTGCCAGGTAACAAAAACCCAAATTTTCATATACAATACCGCGAGCGGTCGACAAATTGCCGAAAATTTTTGTCAAAGTGTATGAGTGTTTATTGCTTCGATATAAATTGGTCGAGTGCGACAGCACGAGACCAATTTTGAAGCAATTAACACGAATAAACACTTTGACAAAAATTCATGCAATTCGTCGGCTGCAAGCGGCATTTGAAGGACTATTCAACGAACAAAATTGACATTTCTTATTAATTAATCAATTTTATCACGTCCTCTTTGAAAATAAAAATCTGTTGACTTAAAATAAATTGTTTGTCAAATTTTACATTTCTAATATCATATTTGATTAATTTTACAGGAAGTTAAATAAATGTCACAGGAAGAGAAAAAAATTGTCATTAAAACTCCGCTAGCGGAATTGTTGCACAATTTTAAGCTGATTGGTGGCAAATGACATAAATACTAAATTATGATTGGTGAATAGTTAACTTGAAGGGGGTGAGTTGAATAGTCAAAATTACTCTTTTCCGTTGTCCAACCTAGTAGTAACAAAAAAAAACAATCGAAATTCAACAGTGCTACCATAAAACGTCATTTTTTACAATCCGGGACCATAGTGAATAGCAGAGCCAGTAGATATAGAGAGTACCGCCATTCTTTGATCCGTGAAAATGCCGCTATCGCCGCCATTTTTGTTCCCACCAGCAATGACTGAATGAGGTATGTCTAAAATTTTACTTGAAATTAGCAAGACTGTAAGTCTATGTCAAATTCGAGGTTAGCAGGTTATGTTTTGCGTCAGTCTGTGTCAAAACTGACGCAAAAACTAACCTGCTAACCTCGAATTTGACATAGACTTACAGTCTTGCCAATTTTAAGTAAAGTTTTGAATTGCCAACAAACGTCACGTTGACGGAATTGTGTTACAAACCTCAAAGTGACGCATATGTCAGAGGAATAAACATGGCGAACGTGGCGGTACTCTCTATATCTACTGGCTCTGGTGAATAGAGTATATTCATGCGCTCCTTTAGTGACATTAGAAATTACAGTCGTTCCTCACGCCTTTCGCTTCTAGTCCACAGATGTCAGCAGCAGCGATTTGTTTCTGCGACGCCTGCGCGATTTAAAAGCTGTCACTTTTAACGGAACTCAGGTCTGATAAACGTCATCATTAGTCTAAAACGTTTTTGACCTTTTGGGTGTAACTTCGTTTGCGTTTAAGAGTTCTTGCTGACGTTTTTTTAATTATGTACATAGAGCGTATGTAAGGGGCGTTAAATTTGAAGAGAAGGTTGTGTTGTGGAGTACCTATACCATTCGCATAATGTAAATTGCCTTATATTTTTATCTACTTGTTTCTAATTGTGTTTGGATTTATTGCCTAAAGACCAAGTATCGCTGTCACAAGGTATTCACGGAGAATCTGCATCGCCTAATCATCAGCGTAGATCTGCCAATCATATGCAAACTCCACGGCGTATTCATTCAAAATGTTTTACCGTTTTACTATATTCATCAGCCCCAGAGATGGAAAGCAAGACGACTTTTGCACGATAGCATTACTTAACTTGTAACATTTAAGGGCCGGTTGCAGAAAGCAATGTTAAGTCTGGTGTTAGCTAACGCGACGTCAAAGTGAACAAAAACAAATCAAATCTCAAATGCTTATGGTAACTAATACATTAGTAAACAAAATTTGATGCGATTTTGTTCACTTTGACGCGATGTTAGCTAACACTAGACTTAACATTGCTTTCTGCAACCGGCCCTGAACTTTTAAATTGTGATTTCATATGAATATACAACCTATATACAATAATAAACTTCTCGATATTCATGTTTTCTCTATTATTTATAATTGCTTGTATTTTGTAATGATTAATTAGGAGTTATTCCATATCACCAGCAAATTCAAAATCTGTATCTTCATCGGGTACTGATTTTGAATTTGATCATAGCATTAAGTACTTTATAAGAAACAATTTTGCGCATTTTGTTGCGCTTCCAAACACCAGAGGCGCTGTAAACGTTGAAAAAATAAGGTCACTACATCACGTTAGCTTCGCTAACACAGGTAGGAAAACTCAGAGTTCTTTATGTCAAACCAAACTCGGTTTTTCAGTGACATGCACAATCAGTTTTTATTGCCACTGAAAACGATTATCTGTTTAACTTCTAATCTAAAGAAAGGATTATTCCCTTGCATTCCGAAGGGTAAATTAATAATAAAAACTGTTATTTATGCACTTACACTATAATACTATAATAAATTTGACATTGACAAACTCGCTTTTTGCACCTGTCAACTTGTGCTTCCCTACCTGTGTTAGCGTAGCTGACGCGATTTAGAGAGCTTATGAAAAAAGCTGCCATATGCGTAAGTCAGTAAACAAACCAAAAACTGAATAAATTCGCAGTAACGCAAGAAAACCCAAAAATATTAGATGTAATAATTGAAAGAAAGAACAGCTTAGAAAACTACAAAGCTTTGTAAACCGCTGTTGAAGACATATATTGAAGATATATATCAAATGTAGAACGTTGGAAGACCGCAAACCAAATCCAAATAGAAAAAGAGGTTAGAAACAGAAAATTTGGGTGGAGCGGATAGACATTAAGTAGAAGTAACGATGAAGTCTGTCAAAGAATGCTAGACTGGAACCCCCACTGGCGTCGAAAAATAGCCAGGCTGAAAAATTCCTACCGCAGGACCATACTCCAAGAAAGTAGTACATCAATTGCAGAAATGAGAACGCTAGCGCAAGATCAAGTTCGGTGAAGACATTTTGTTCACTCCATATGTGTCCGAAGTTACAAGGAAAACGAAAAATAGTTAATATATTAAATGTACGCAACTTTAAGCAGGTGAGTATGCAACACACATTACATTTCAATGGCGACTACAGTCTAGAAGTAATGTGTGTTGCATACTTACCTGCTCAAATCTGCGTATATTTAAGTTGGGCACCCCGTATATGGGTCTATGACTTGCGTGTTTGATTCCAACAGTGATAATCGATCAATCTCCCACGAATCTACCTTCTCCTCTTCCGTATCCAACTTATTCACTTAACATTGCCTTAGCTGAACATTAAATGCATTAAGCCAGGTTTACACAAAAATCTAGGTAGCTGCTGCACAGTTATGCAACGGGTAGATAACTCACCTGGAAGTGCGCTTAGCAGATGAGCTGCGATAAACTGAAAAAACTCGAACACCATATGAACCCTCAGGTATTTCTGTGCCCGCCGCATCGCCTCAGTCTTGCCTCTGAACTCATCTTTGTCTTCAGAACCGACGGACAAAAGTTCAAGTTCCGTATACGAAGCCTCATCTTCACCTGCAGGCAAGCCCATCAAATACTTCATCCGGTCCTGTCTCGACTCTACCAGTGTGTTTGGTGGCGTTTGCGTCTCGGTATTACTTGCATTCCTGGACGAAGAAGAAGACGATGCGTGGGAGAACTGGGATTTACTAGAGCTGGTGCTGGAGGTATCATCCTGCAGCGTCTGCGCGTGATAAATCTCCTGCAACTTCTTATGTTCGTCTTCCTGCAGCGCGTTCTGCAAGGAAGCCAGGTTGCGCAGCCCGAACCCAGTAACAAGGATGGAAGGTGATGTGGGAGTTCCCTGTTCTCTGAGCACTGTTGGAAACAAGGGCTGTTTAGAGGTCTTCAACTGGAAGATTAAATTTTCCTGCACTGAACGACTTCGCTCAGGCGTATCCACATGTGCCACAACTATTTCTCGAGATGTGCCTTTTAGGACAACCGACGTGTGTCTCTTCTTGCGAGCAGCTGCAAGCATAGTGTAGAGTAATAAAAGATTTTCTGTTGTGATTCATGCCTACCGCTTGGGGTTAATACGGGTGGCAACTTAAACGACACCCTGCTGTCGTTGCATGAGAGTCGTGGATCCAGTGACGTCATTGAACTACCAAAAGCCCGCTTGGCGTAAGTCGACATTGAGTCCGCTGGTGGGGTTGTTCGGTTGGATTTGGGCTCCTCGGTGATAGTCGATAAGGAGTTGAAGGTTTCTATTGTCTTTCGGGTCCTGTGGGATTTTCGTAACCGTCCCTGAAATAATTTATTTTCCTAAAAGTGTAACCTATCGCTATAAAGTAAAACATAAGTAAAAATAAGAGTTAAAACTACAATTAAACACTCTTATGAGATACTAACAGAAAAAACAAAACACAATTATTTGCAATTTAAGCTCTTAATTGCTGTTGAATTGTATTTTGTAGCTGCAGCTGTAGTGATTGCAAAGCACCTAATACTCTTTACATGATTAATTGAAGATTAGCAGGAAACTTACGCTATGTGGTTCACCACTTTCCATACTATGATACTCTTCTGTTAACAAAAATTGTAACTTTTGATACAAAATTACAAAATAACACTTCAAATAAAAATATGAATATAATAAACGTACATTCTTTGACAAATCTGTCACATTGAAAACAATAGGGGTTGAAAAACAGGCAACTGGAAAAACTGTATTATTTTTATTACGTTTTGCAGCTGTAAGTTTTGTCTTAATTTTTTTCCTTAGAGCGGCTGTTCTGTTAATTGCTAGTTATAAGAACAATACGGGCGTTCACAAAAATATCCACTTTTTGAAGTAGGCAGAGAACTTCGTTTCTGAAAGGTCGTCATGTGACTTTGAAGATTCTGCATCGATTTTTTCTAACATAAATCTGCACCAGTCTACCCGGGCTTGTTTTACTTCTTCGGTTAACAAATATGGCATCCACCAACTTACTAGTTTGTAATGTCCTGACTTATACGTCAGGGTAATTTTATTTTAATTACTGATTATAAAGCCACAACGTATCCCAGAGCCAAAGTCTATAAAGATCTGAAGTGATAAAATCGAGCCAATTGTATAAATAATGTTTATTCTTTAATATAATATACAAAATAAATAAAGTCTGTCATATAAACCAAATATATTACAAATAACAAAACAAAAAATACTTTTCCTGGGCCTGGGGATACAACTTCCTGTAGTTCTGAAGGCCTAACAGTGCTGCAACCCAAAGTGCGTCGTTAACAGATTCCTGTAACAGCCGCCATATGAGCTGTTCCCACTATCATGGAAGACTGTAATCATATGGTTAATGACGGCTGAATTTTACCTTAAAGTGTTCGTTTTGTTTTGAGAGAAGAATGGGTAATGTTGAGTGAAGGTCTTCACCCTAACATAAACTGGGCGGCAGTTGTTCTAGCGGTGCCTTTTTTGCTGACGTAGTGGCCCAGCGACCTGAAGGACGAACCCGCAGAAGACTGCAGAATCTAGCGGTTTCGGTGCCTTTTTATATGGGCTTGGTGGCTTGCGCTGGAACACCCGCCGAGTATTTGCTACGAGGTAAGTAAGATGCCACCTTCTGGTCGCGCTCTCGGTGGTGTAATTTCTGGGTTAATGTGAAAGCGCCGGGCGCTGTTTTATACGTAGCAACGCTTGCGGCGAGGCTGGGGCTGACAACTGCTGTGCGGTTATTATTTCGAGTGGCGTTTTCCAGCGACGTGCAGCCCTCGGAATACTAATCTGAACAGCTTTGATAAGCCTGAATCAGTCCACTGTTGGTGACGGATTCAGAGGACGGCTATTGTGAGGAGGGTCTAACAAGACAGTGTTATCGGGATTGATCTTAGTTCTAGAATAACGAGATAAAATGCAGTTCCACTGTGCAGGAAAATGTCCAAACGAGACATGGGCTTACTCCGAGGCGCTTGAGTTTATGGCGATAGAATTATCAGTAATGTATGATGGAGGTTTAGGCCAGGTCAGGTTAGGTTAGATTCTGGACAGTTCCACTAACACAAGCTAGATGAAACAACTCATATGGTGCCGGAGGTGCTGGACTAGCGGTTTTTCGTTCAGCAGGATTAAGCGAGGCTGGCAGACGAGCTGTCGCACCTTAAGCCTTCCAGGGCTCAAGGCTGCTCCCGGTTGGTGCTCGCTTCAAATCTGAAAGAGACAGGTAAAGAAAGTATAAAAGCTGAAACTGCCCGGGTCCTTCCGCTTCACTCAGGTAGAGGAGTGTAGATCGCCTGGTGCAATCACTGAATCTTATTGCCACCTGATGACTATAATTAACTTCTGGTGGACACTGGTGTCTTGGTGTCTCATCATGTTGAGACCAAATAGATTTTGCGGCGGAGATAGCACCGTACCGATTGAAACATGTGCTTACCACATTCCTAATTTAATTTGTAGGAAAGCGAAACGTGAAAAGCTTTCTCACACCAACTGTTAGTATAAGATGTTGTCTAATTTCTGTTGAATCTCTCTATAAGCTATATTCCAATTTTCCTTAAGCAGATTCTCTGTAGCACTAACGTTTTCAACATAAACAGCTACTGGAGAAGTAGAGGGTAGGCAACATATCCTACAATTGAATATAAAGCGGATGATATAAGTACAAGCCCAGCATATACAGGGTGATTCATAACGTACGGAAGAGGCTGAAAGAGTAACTAGTAGAGGGAAAAATGATTACTTACTGTCAAATATCCCTAATTTTAATTTAAAACGTAAATTACTATACAGCTTATGCTGATTAATTGATTTAACTTTAACTTGCTGTAACTTTCTAGTTATTGGGTTTTGGTCGAACTTTTCTAAGGAAATGCGCTTTATTACGTATTAGACTAAAGCACCTCTATAATACGAGCATGCTTGTCAGCCATATTAAATCACATCACAAAAGCGGCAAATTCAAAAAATTAGTTACTTCTCAGAAAATTAAAATACGTTAATGTCTATACGTTTAATAGTACTAATTCGAGGCTGAACAACCGGTCATGCTCGAAGATTTTTAAATCTGAAAAACAGAAAAGACTGTAAATAAATTTTAGTTCATTCAAAAATGAATCAATGTTTTAGGCTTACCTTATATCCAAAAAAAGTATTCCTTAGTTTTGAAATAGACTGATTTTTTAATAAAGAATATGAGAGGCAACGCTAAAAGGCAAAAAGACACAGGAAAACGAACACAGTTGGCAACTCAAACACAAGGTTAAAAGCTAGAACAGCGAGCATAAATAATATAACCCACAACGAGTGAACTGTTTGACGCTATAGGGTTATGTTTTGGTTGCATCATGGCCACCAACATGTAAACGCGAAAGTACTGTGATGCAAGGTTTTATGCAACTTGTGCGACATGCGTCTGCTTGTATTATAAAGGGCTCTATATTAGACTATTACGAAGCAATAATTGGTAGGCATAGTTTACATGACGAGACCAATGGTAATGGTAGCAATAATATGGTAGTTTATAGCACACAAATACTACAGTCGCTTTATATACACTAAGCGTGTTTTCACACCACAAGCTGTAAATGGTAGCGATTCGTCAAGCAACGTTGTTTGAACGGTCAGTTGGCAGTTGCACATAGGAGTGTAAGTAATTGAAATAATTCTCCTCATGTTGCAGTAACTTGTTGAAGAGCATGTAAAATGCATCCTCCACATACCTTACTTGCAACACTCGGTGGATCCAAAACCTTCGCTGAATTTGTCTTTTTTGTGGCCTCCTTCGTCGATTCAAAATTAATAGCAGTAATTGACGTCTTGTCTCCATGGTACTTCACGATACACTGCATATTGTGTTTATTTTAAATGGTTACCATGGTCGCTGACTATGGTGCCATGTGAAAACACTTCACCATAAATTGCTCGCGATATATGGTATGGTTATAACGGCGTGTGAAAACGCTCTAACGTTAACAGTCTGGCCATATATGGTCACGATTCTCATTGGTGCCGCCATTTTATGTCTTGCGTCATTTTGACAATAAGATTTAAATTTCACAAATGTCAAAGTCACATTTATTCAAATAAAATAAGTTGACATTCAATCAAGAAAAATCGTTTGAAATGCGAGTACATAGTTAAAAACTGATCATAATTTTTAGAAACAACTAGAACTATAATTTATTAACGGTAAGCTGACAAGGTTTAAAGAAATATATCAATTTCAAAAATTTTCTTCAGATATGAGGTATTGCTATGCAGTCGGATGCAAAAGCAAATCTGAAAAATGTGTGCAGCGGAAACTTTCCTTAGGAATAGGGACACACGGGACTTATGGACAAAAAACTTAATAGAGAAAATTGGTACTCGAATGGAAATTCAAGAATTTGTGAAAAGCATTTTGCAGATTGTATGTGTGAAAAAGCACGAGTTGGTGACAAAAAAGACGTAACGATAATGCTGTTCTAACATTATTTACCTTCTCATCGTCTGCTTCGGAGCCTACAGCCATTGAAAAATACCAATGTCTTTATAAACAACTGGTAAAATTTTAAAATAACATTATCCGTTCGAAAAACTGATTTTATCGAAGTTTTAATTTTAGGTAGGAGTCTTGTGCATTTGAATGCAAAAATAGGTATGAACATGGTATTAAGATGAAAAGCTTCACTAGAAATCAAAATGCGGGGCTTGTGGTCAAACAGGTTAATCGAGCATATTAGAATAACATAAAAGGTCAGAATAGAATCTAAATGTAAAAGCATTTTATATAAATAAAATGCATATTGTTGATGTAAAACGTATTGCAACTTTTACTCAATTAGAAAAGTTTATTATAACCAACGTTATCGGTGTTCGTTTAAGAATAGCTGTAACCAAAACGAAAAAGCAAAATACACAACGAAGCAAATACAGTTGTACTTCTGTGACAATGCACAATGTAGGCTATACAAATTAAGTGGGAAGTTATGAAAAGTAATTTTAAGCGTATTAGACTGTATACTCACTGTTTTATTAGTTTTGGGATCACTGTAAGTTCTGTAGATTTGCTATTATTTATGTGAACACTAACTGTAAACAAAATGTTATAATATCTCATTGATACGACATTGTTTTACTATTTAGTCATATATTTACTTATACTAAGCATTTATTTAATTAAACTATTTTCCAACACTAACTGCGCCACTGCTTTTGACCCGCCACTGAAGGCGGCCATATTCTGTCTTATGTCATAAGTGACATTTCATATGGCCAGACTGTTGTATATAAAGTGACTGTAACAAATACAACATAAAACGATTCATAACGAGACTTGGATCTTCCCAGATGGGTTAACGAGAAACTAGATAAATCATGTATTAATTATTGTTGGCAGACATGTGGCGGATTGTGCAAGACGTGCGGAGCTGCAAGGGGACGAATTATGACACAGGTCACTTTTTGATCGTGGTACAGTAAAAAACGAACAGCAAGGAAGAGAAAAGAAAAAATACGACACATAAATTAAAGCGAAATAAACCCATAGCCTAAAGATATTCGCAAAAAATATCAGAGAAAATAAAAGAGAAAGATGGTGAAAAGGGAATATAGAAAGAATGGGAGCAGGAAAGAAAAGATTACAATTGCAACGTCATCAGAAGTAAGTATTAAAAAAAAATAAAATCGGCAAGCAAAATAAAAAATGGTACGACTAACAATGTAGACAAGTAATTAAAGAAAAAAACGAGGCACGACTGAAGATAATAAACTTGATAGACGAAGAAACTAAGAAAGCGCATGGAGAAACTAGAAAAAAAGTAAAAAGCATTTGAAAACAAGGAAATAGTCGAGGAATTTGTAAAGCGATGAATTCACAGAAAAAAGCATACCAACCTACAGTGGTATATATTGTAACGTTTCGGCCTTTCGAGTTTAATTTCTGTCCTGGTAAATTGTTTTGGAAGTTTATGACTTACATTAATTTCTGAAAAGCTAAAAAGGGTTAGTTAATTTCAAACTCGGGTAACTCTATCGAAGAAATGTTCATTAATCTCAAATGTATAAGGTCATACACAAAATATGTCTTAATTTATGAAACTGCTATGTACAGTCGTGTGCAAATAAATCTGGGACAGTGTTTTTTTCACATGCAGATTCAGTTAAGAATTTGAAGAATATTTCTATGGATTTCCTCTTATCAGAGAGAGTTACGGGTTTCAGTACCTGTTAAAGTTTAATGTAACTCTTTCTGATAGCAGGAAATCCATGGAGATATTCTTCAATTCTTAACTGAATCTGCATGTGAAAAAAACACTGCCCCAGATTTATTTGCACACGACTGTACATTAATATAAATAAAATTCCTTTTGGTCTATCATTTTCTTCGTCCCTAGCCGGTCAGCATCCCAAATAAAACTCACGTTCTGTCGGTTTCTGCCTCGACCAAGAGTCCATTTAGGTCTGCTGCTTTGTGTATCCAGGGCTCGAAACGACTGGTTTGCGATAGATTATATGTGGGCCGGAAAATGGTGGTTTATGATGCAGTTCTGCTGCTACGATAAAGCTAGGTGCGGAAGGTTAGCTGTTGGTAAGACAGTGCTGCTGCCATGACAGAACACCCGGTCAGGGGTTGCAGGAAGAGGGGAGTTCTGGAATTGAACCTCAAGTTGAAGACTCAAGTGGGACAGACAGGACTAGGGACTAGTGCTGCTGGACTCAAAATGAAATAGTTTCAAAGCCTTTTATACTCTTCGGTCCGAGTTATAGGTGCAGTCGCTCCAGGAACAATTAAGTGGGAATCGGCGCCGTGATTGCTTCTCCGCCACTTCGCGCAAAGCGGGTGCCTGCTTTGTTAACACCAACCCGAGCGTTGGTTAGATGTAACGCCCGATTGTGCCTAAATGAGAGATGTACAAATTAAATACATTATTTGATGTACAACTTATAATTTTCTGCAGACGCTAGAGTTGCAGTATAAGAATACAGATGGAAATATGGTGGGCGACAAATAAGAGTATTTGAAATTGTGGAAAGCATATTTCAAAACGCTGCTAAAGGCGACAAAATTAATATTTATAAACACGTATAACAAAAGCATTCCCAGGAAGCGCAGGAATAGAACGAGTACAAGTTACTAACAAAAACTTCAGCAAACGATACAGCATCTAAAAAACAATAATGCCTATGGTAAAAATCAAATTACGGGTAAAATGCTGAAATATGGGCGAAAATAATTAGAAAAGAAAATGTTTGCGCTTATTAAAAAAATATGGCGAAAAAAAAACATGCCGAGGAGTTGAAGAATATAACGATACGTTCTTCGGGACGTTAAACTTAAATGCGGCGTATCGCACGCCTTAGTATTTTAATAATTATTTGTACTGTTTAATTACCTTGTTAGTTCAGTATACATGAACCCGTTTAAATACCCAGTGGTGATTACAAACCATCACTACCCGCCAAAACCGACAAGCTGATCTATACTTATAGTGTCGTCGGGCTAAAACTAACTACAAACAACATGCATAATAAAAGCCAATGTGTAGGCCTATACACAAATATATTGACTTTAAAGAACATATAAGATCATAAAGAGAACAAAAGAAAATAGAATTAAACCTTAAACTGAATGCCATTGCTGGCCAAGAGTGTTAATTATAACATAAAAACTACGGACGAAACTGCTCGGTTCTACAAGCATTTTGATTATGGTTGACTTACATAAAACAATATTAAAAATAGTGTCGAACTAAATGTCCTTAAAAACACAAACGTCAAAATACCCGAAGCCAGTAGTGTCTGACGGTCTGTGCATTACGGCACGTATTTAGGTCAAAGTTAACTACATACAAAACCGTTTTAAGGCCGATAGCAGCATATGGAGCAGAAGCATGGCTATTAAACACAAAACAAATAAATATTGAATATTCTATCATCCAGCACTTCTCCATAAAAAGGTCCAAGCGGATATCATTCATTGGAAAGACGTAGATACAAAACGTGTTCGTAAAGTTGCAACCTCTACTTCAAAATCATAATATTTTTACTTTAATCGGTTGTGATGTTAATACAAAAACGTACTATATGAGTAAAGTACATATAAATTATGTATATTACATGATTGTGTTCAGTATGTGCCGACGCCTACGATAAAGAACAAACCGGGTACAATCGATTGATGTAGAACACAACATAATTAAATAGCACACAAATCGTTCATATACGCTGAATGATAAATGATAAAAAATTAACCCTATTTTAATAATTAAATATACGGATTTATGTCTGCGCGCTTTTTGATTATTAGTTACTAAATATCAAGTTTAATTATTGTAATTTAGTATAGCTAAAAGTGCGCGCGCGGACGCCAATAATGTAGTACGTGGATCGCTTGCTTTTGTATGAGGTGATCGATGTGAAAGCTGGCGGAGATCGGAGAAACAAGGCAGTGGCAGCAGTGCTAAGTCCGAGGGCGCACGTTTTCAAGTGTCTTCAGCGAGCTAAATGAAGCGGATTAAGCCGCGCAATGAATATATTTAGCTGACAAGGATGTGCGATTAATGAACCAGTATTTGCGCTTAGATCAATTGCCAATTTGATGTGTACTTAGAGAATATGCATTTCCTTGCCTTCCGAGAAGTTACGTAAAGTCCATATTGTTCCGTGACGCAGTCCGTCAGAGGCCAGAAAACCGATCTAGACTTAAGCGAAGTGATTCTCTAAACTAACCGCTTCTATGAGTAGTTTTCATGCATCGAGTCATTTAAAGTTGGTGGCGTTGCCAGTTTTTAGCGTGGTTGGGAGCAGTAGCAGATTTCTAGCTTAAGGTAATATGATATAGGAAATGTTTACACTCTGCGCGATAAGCGACTGCTTATGGCAGTGCGGAGATTGCGCTTCCGAAAAAGAAGGCGATTAATGGACAAATAAATACGTATGTTGGAGTTTCATTTAACTGCATGTAGACTTAACACTTGCGTGTAGATTAATACATCCTAAAATGTATTTGTTCTGTCTTTTACTGAAAATTTTCATTTCTGTGAACAAAGTGGCTTTTATTGTGAATATTGTTTGAAGTCAAAATTTACAAGTCAGCTTTCTGGTTTTGGCAGATAGTGGCGCTTCCTAGCTACGAGCTGAGGATAAAGTAAAGAAGTTTTCCTACTCCGGTACGAAAAGTATTTACCTTCTTCACTTAATTGCTTGAAGAAAGTGACCATTTTCTTCACTCTAATAATCATATCATGATTGGCTAAAACTGATAAATGCCAATTTTTAGAGAAATGTCAAAACTCTTTCCAGATGTTAATCAAAGATTTGGTCTTTTGGTACAAGGAAACCCCCGATTAAGACCTGCAACTGACCTGAAAAGGGGTTTACTTAAGTTTTTAACTGCAGCTAGCATGCGGAGTCTCCGTCATCTGTAAATCGCGTAATTCTTAGTGTACGATTTTTTCGAGGTTGTCGTGTTTTGGGCGTAAAAAAATAATTCGTGACGAGAAATTTGCAGTGGGCAGTGTGCTCATTAGCTCTGCCAAATTTTGCCAACACCCAACAAAGTACATTCAGTGCGGTGCTTCGATAGATTGCTTTCGATTCAGATCTCAGTGTAGTGTCGCGGGCCCCGAAGACAACCAGTTCAAGTTCCAATACAAGCTGGAAGCATCGCCGAGCAAGTCGACGCAGCCTATTTAAGCACGACGTACAAAGCGGGGTACACGAACACCGTGGAAGTGCCTAAACCCGGTGGAAATAAAATATTGTCGTACCCACGCGCAATAATTAGAGGTTGGCGTTTTTCATGTTTTGAAATTCGCAGCATATTGCATCTCAAACTCGTGCGGCCAGCAAGCCATTGTTACAACGCATGACTTCAAACAGCAGCATGAGCGGTAGTATCGTATTACAGTGCAGTGTTTTTTTAACGTTGTTTTTACGTTGCATTTTAGATGCAGTTAGTCTGTTATTATTTGACTTGTAAATTTGTATAGAAACTACGTGTAGCTAATGCACGTTGTAATGTTACATGCAGTCTGCATGTCACATGTCACAGAAAGTATCTGGTAATAATATAAAGTAAAATTCAGCAAATCAAACTGTCTAACGAGTCGACATAATTGAAGTGCTTTCATTTGCATATTGAAGTTATATTACAAAGTAAATAACTTACAATATAATTAAAGTAGAGCCAGTGGTTACGTGTGTGTTGTGCAGTTAAGTGACAAGTGCTATCTGAAAGATAGCAAGCACATCCAAATAGCTTTTTGGAGGGGAGTTGAGTTTTCAACCAGCCAGGTTACCGTTAGCTGTCCTGCTTCATTTGCTGAGGGAATTATATAGTCTGCTGATCAGGTACCCTAAAGCGACGTTAAGGTCAGTGATTGTTTAATAACTTTTACGAACAACATTTAGAATACTTCAAGGAAGATTTAAATTGTGTATGTAAGATTAGTAAACTTGTATTTAGAACTAAGAATTACTATTAATTATCCAAATTTAATAGTGATCTGAGTACTCGGCGAATTTAGATCATTATACTTAGAAATTCTACCTTTTGATTTAATTTAAGATTGGGGATGTAAATTAGGGATTTTGGGTTTTAATATTTATTAAAAGTTATCCAAAACAAACTAGACTATCCTTACGTCATTGAAACATCAATGAACATACCTAAATGTCATTGAGATATGTAAAGTATCAGTAAGGGACCTGAAAGAAACTATAACAATCACTTTATAGTAATCAATTATTTAAGCAATTAGCTATACTTGTTATAAGAAGCACCATTCAGCTGAGGGTAAGGAGTATTCAATTCAGTTCTACTGACTAGCCGGAAAAATATT
The DNA here is from genome assembly GCA_940337035.1 of Agriotes lineatus. Lineage (NCBI taxonomy): Eukaryota > Metazoa > Arthropoda > Insecta > Coleoptera > Elateridae > Agriotes > Agriotes lineatus. The sequence goes on from CALNHX010002951.1 coordinate 19,296, forward strand.
TAAAATAATTAGTAAAGATATAACTGGACAATATTTGTATGTCAAATATTGACGTTTGTGAGGTAAGTTACTATTATTAATTTATCGCAACTTATAAGCGAGATATTATAGAGATATTACAATATAACCTCAATAGAAGCGTTCATATTACAACGTTGACTATACATTCCTAGTTAAAATCATTGTTTTTAGAAATTGCCATTTATTTTAAGGTTTAATTCTATTTTCTTTGTTGTTTTTATGTGTGTATTTAAAGGCCACTATATAGTATTTCCATTATATTAAATGTGAGCAAATTGGCTTTCATTTGAGTAGACCTTTGGAATATGTATTTTCAGTTGCTACGAGCCAAAATGGGTTAACTTCCAAAGTATTGTTGCAATTATTTCTCCATACTCACTACTGAACTAGAGCTAAGAGGTCCCTTATTGCAAACTGAACTAGCTAGGTGAACAAACCGGGCATAAAGTAAAGCTATGTTATAAAAATTAAACGCATCGAAAGCTTCATTCACGGTGCTTGTTCGATTTTTTCTCATGCTCATCACATGTGCTGTTTTCTTATCCATCTTCTCTCATGTTAAGATAAGGGCTTTTTTTGGCTAAACGTTAGCTCGCAGTGTTCCTGTTCAAGATTTTCTTCTTTCGAACTTATGGTCTTAGCTCGGCAGTATAGGCACTTCACATCAACTCGTTTCCCACTATTGTTGTAGTCAGAATCATAGTCCATTGGTGGGTTTTCAGTATACTTTCATTTTACCTGAAATTCCACCTTTCTTCACTAATACATCTAGGCATGACAGTGTTCTGATACTATTTCTATCGTAAACTTTATTAATCGGATTCAATTGTTAAATGCCAAAAAACATCTGGCGCATCTCTTCCTTGAGGCCATATCCCGTATCACCGCTAGAAACTAGGCTTTTTTCATATTGAGATGTTCCTCGTTGATCTAAGTCTCCCACATATGTGTATAGTGCTAACTAATGGTGATAGTAGCGTTACAGTGGCCATTTCGAGGTCTTGTTGGTAAAACTGCTCGTACGCTTGAAAATACTCGATTTTACTACAAATCATTAACAACTCCATTCTCAAGTGTCTCATCCAATTACAACTTGTTCCTGGTGATTGCAAGTGCCTCATCTGTGGATACATTCTTGAAGTGCCGTCCAAGTTTACCACGATGCCATTGAGAGATGTAAATTTGTCTAACGATGTTTAGGTGTTCAACGTTTTCACTATAGATGTTGTTTCACTATCTAGTGAGGATATTACTGTTAAAAGAAATTTTTACTCATGGAGCTAATAATTGTCGGTCTTAAAGAGCTGCCTTCCATTATAAACCATGGATAAAATGCCTAAACAAGGCGACTTATTGTAGAGTGAGTTTCCGTTTTTCTTGGTCGAAAACTCCTTATTATATTTATACAACGCGCAGTATATTTTCCGTTTAACCTTCGGTGTTGATTCTATGGGAAGTGTTTTGTCTGAGCTGGTCACGCCTTATATCTACATTTAAAAATCTTATGTTCTACAGCATTTATCGTCTAGAATTATAATCCACATATTAAATCTTGACCCAAATCAAAATAGGGAAGGTGCTTCTGCTCGATCTACTTCTAATACACGGTATTGGGTTCTATTGAGTCTCAGGCCAGAACATTCATTAATAGTTCCCTTCCGGTGAATAATGGGGTAAAAGGTAGGTTCTACATAGTTCTTGAATTATGTATAGAACGCTCTTGCTGAATGACTAATAAGGGCAATGGTTCTATGGTTGCTGCATTTATTTTTTATTCTTTATTGGTGCATATAATTATACATTCTTTTCATTCTTTAGGTCACGTTTCTTTTTCACACACCTTGTTTGAAATTCAGTGGATTACGTAAACGTCCTTTTCTCCAATCTTTGAGCATCTCAGTGACAATGCCCTTAGGTCTAGCGAATTTTCTATTGTTGATCTTTCAGAGTGCTGCTTCTACCTCACTACCCAGTATGGATAGTTTATGGTGGTTTGATTTAGCAATCAGTGTTTTCCCTAAAAACCATGAGTTTTCACAATACCGGCGCTCTATTTGAACAATTTATTTCAGTATGTTACGATATAAACTTGATATTACGACACTTCGTGGTTCGAAAGTGCCAATGACACATGTCACGTTCGGGAAATTTTACTGCTTGCCCTAAATCACTCATGAACAGGCTAAAACCACGGCTAAAACGCTCAGTGAGATGGGCGGGGTTCTTTGAACAGGGCACCGGGTCAAGTTCAGTATACGGTCCGGTCGCATTTTTTCTCTGAATGTAAAAGTATTGTGTGTGCCGCTATCGTCTCGTCATGTTTAAAGCAATGTTGTTGCGCTCTCGGCGGTTCAGGATAGAGGTGTAGGTTAGTTTTTAGGTCTTGATGAGTTTTTTTTTAGAGAAAAAAATACTCCCGGGCCGTATACTGAACTTTTACCCAGGGCACCTTTAGGGGTAAGCATGATCACATGTACAGGGTGTTGGTAAATAAAGAGGGGGCCACGAACTTCGAGTATAAATAAAGCCACCTTTTGTAGAAGCTCGAAGGCCAAAAGGGAGTTAAAGGGTTGTAGCTTTGGTGCCCCCATAAGTCGACAGCCATAGCGCTAGAACTTACCTTGTCGCTCACAAGTATCGGCCAGGATTCACTGCATAAGTTGCCGCTAATGCCAAGAGCATACCAAAACAACAAATACATGAACCAAAACACAGTTAAAGCGTACACATCGGTAACATATAACAAAAGGGGTCTATTGATCTTTTAATAAAGCCCGCGTGTGTGATTTTACAATTGTTTCCACATGTCTAATGGTATATGGTATATTACAACTAAATTCCAAGCACGTTAAATAAGCAATGAAATGCACTGGCACCATTAAAAATAAACTTGGTGAAGCCACACAATCTTAGATTACGCTCGGGCACACCAGAAGGGTCTGCGCCCACTCGTTTAATGACAGCTTAATATTCAAACACTTACAAACCAAACGGTTACCTACTTAATAATACACACTCGCTGCAAAGGACTAAGGCTAACGCCGCGGCTGGTTCGCGGGTTTGCACCGTTAGGAATTCGGCACGTAAACAAACGGGGCCCGTGGCCTACGTGAACGCGCATTGATTTGGCGTCGTGGTAAGATAATGATTGACGATATGTGTCCTCAAATTCGCCCACAAGATTATAATTCTACAGCACACAATACCTTAATAGCGTCTCCTCGGCCATAGCTCCAGACGCAACTGGTTGCCGGATGGAAGCATTAAGGTCACGAAAGGGAGTTGCTGAGGGTTGTGTGGACGCTGCCAGGACAGCGCAGGACGAGAATGGATTCGAAACTTTTTTAACGGGAAATGCGATGCGGCATCTAACAGATTCCTCATCGACGCGAGATGAGTAATCGTGAAGCGTAGGCGGAACGCACGAAGTACACATAGAAGCCTAAGAGTTTGGTTTTCCGGTATATAAGCCGCTGGAAGGCGGTTGATAAAGCCACTAGGCTATATACGGAACGATAAGGAAAACCAACAGATCAGAAAAGGGTTGCCACACTTGCACTCACACTACATCACAACTTGCGCTTACGCTGTCTCGGGATTGAGACACGTCAGAAAACTACTTGTTGATACGACCAAGGTCGTGGCAGAACCTCGCTCAAAACACGCTTCTGCCGGCAGGGGCGAAGGAACAGGGGGGGGGGGGGAGCGATTGCCCCCTCATAGAATATATCAGGGGGGGCAAATAGTATAATTTGCCCCCCTGATACATGGTTTCCCTAGATTGCATTTCCATATGAAAAAACCTGTAAAGGGGGTTACACGGAACTTGCCTCGCTTGAATTACACCAATTTGCAAAGAAATGTGATTTACATCAATTTAAAAAAAATGTATCCGCTGGGGTTCGAATTCTGCGAATATTTCGAGCCGAGTTTCTTGTCTGCAGCTTGGGTCCCTGCTTGCACAAGTGAGCTACGACCGTACTTGAATTTTGCCAGTTTCTGCTGCCTTATAAAGACACCATTCTGTCCCACTTGTGATGTTTATCCTACATATGTTAGGTCTCATTTTCAACAATGATAAAAGCCTGAGCTATGTCAAATATTATTACTTGTATCTATTTATCAGCTAAAGCAAAAATATACAACATTTTATTTTGTTAAGGTGCTCACCCTGTATATATTTCTCTGAAATTTTCTCGGTTTTATGCCAAGTATACATATAATCTGCATGCAAAGTATCGTTTTAGAATTTTAGCTATATTATAGTTATTTACGTATCAAGTATATAATGTAGGACTTTATTGGAAGAATTAATTTTATGGAGGGCGAGCGTAGCGTAGCGATAAAGGTCTGATTATGTAGGAGCTGCATGCAAAGCTTTACGTTCGACTGCACTGCATAATATTTCCTTTTATCTACAATTATCATTTATATTAGACACATTAGAAAATCCAAGTTTCTATTGAAACATTTGATAGTTTCGAAGTATGGTACTTCTAGGTTAATTGTAATATCAAGAGTAACTACCTATTACCCTAAGGTATTAAAGATGAATTTCTTTTTATTATTTGTAAAGTTTTCAGTTAATATAATCTTCTCTCCTGATTTGAATAAAATTACATTTATTTTGATAATAACATTGACAGGCGGCCGTTTTACTTTACTGTATGGACTAAAGTGGCACTTTATGGACGCTATATAATACTATAATAAAGTGTTTATGGAACAGCCGAACATAAAGCTTAATTGTGTTAAAACATTCAAAGAAATGTTTTGCCCCTCCATAATTACAGTAGTTCCTGTGCCGCTGTCTGCCGAAAGAAATCGGGATGGGCGACTTGTTATTCGCGCTTAATCAAACGATCAATAACCAACTGTTGCACCAGGCCAGACGAAAGCGGGATAAAACACTCGTTCCCTCTCATTCCTGCTCACACAAACCCCTAATTTGAGCGAAACAATTCCTCACTGAAATCGAGCTTTTGCAACGAAACTCGCGTCCACAGACGGATCGATAACGGACACGTGCGCCCAGGACGTCGCTTAAAAATATGCTAGATTCGCAGAAGTTTAGAACACGCGCTTATACAGCGTTCGTCAAAATTAGAAGATAATGTGGTGTGTTTTGACTGTTCCTAACAAGTGCTTTTAATCAATCTTCTATAGGTAGGTACATTTTAGCAAGAATTTAATAATAAGTTATAAACTTTAAACAGAACTGACAAATGTAAATTGTTTGTTTAGATAAATTCCAAGATGTCACTGATTTTTTTAAATTAACAGTTTTAATTTATCGACTTTCTACTTATAAAGAACCTGATCTAATAAAGTTAACTGCGTTTGCGGTAGTAATGTAACTTTATAATTTGTAAAAGGTATATATATTTCGTTTTTTTTAAGTTTACTGTTAATGGTTTTCTATTAAACCACTGTTGTATTTTCTCCATATCTTTCTCTGCTTTTCGCTTGAGGTTGGTCCAGTTGCGGTCCTTGTAGGTGATAGCCATGTCATCAGCATAAGAAAGAATTGTACCCTCAATTTCTAGTTGGAGTAAATCCTTTACATATATTGTAAAAAGCACGGGTCTAGGACTGTACCTTGTGGGACTCCATATTCTACTGTGGATTATTTACTTGTGACACACAGAGCTGGGCAGTACTCGAGTAAAAGTACTCAAATACTGTACTCTAAGTACAATTCGGGTACTCTGTACCCGGTACCCAGTACAATTTTCAATAAAGTACTCTGTATTCGTACCCGTCATCACATTGGGTAGAAGTATCCGATACCCGCGTCTTTTATGAGTACATTTGTCCGAGTACTTTAATACCCAACGCGCAAGCCCAAGTGCGCCATGCAAGTCTGGACTTGGCTGTGTTTGACGGTGTCGCCGGTGTCTGTTTGTACGAGAAGGCACAGCGACTGACAAGCTAACAACACTCTAACCCTCCAACGATTCAAATACAGCACGCTATCATAACTAACCCTATAAGCTACCGCTACTGTGGCTTTCTTAAAGACTTGAGCGCTCGAGGTAAGGGGCATATTGATATTGTATTATTACTTATAATATATTTTTGTTGGTTGTACAAAGGAATGTAATAAACTGATAAACTGTTTTGTTTATTTTGCTTATTATAAACCGAAAACAATGTTAAGTAAAAGTGGTGAAAGAAGAAACATGTACTTGCAAATAGTACTCTTGAAATTCGAGTACTTGTACTCGGAGTACTGTACTCGACAGGGTGTGCAATGAGTATAGTACTCGGTACTCTGTACTCGTTCTTCAGTTAAGGCATGTACTTGGTACTCGGTACCCGAGTACAATTTATCAGTACCCGGCCCAGCTCTGGTGACACAATCAATATTTACAATTTGGAATCTATCTTCCAGATATGACTGGAAACGCTTATTTGCTATGCTTCTTATACCTATATCTAGCGTTTCTAATAATTGCACATGATTGACTGAATCAAATCTTTGGATAGATCGACGAACATGCAGAGATTGCAGAGGCATGGTGTATTTTCATCAAGAGCCATTTGAATATTCCGGTAATATTCAATGCAGTAGAGATATAGGTAACAAGTGATCCTGCTAATAGTAATTGTTGATAACTGCTTTCCATTAATATTAAAAATTAGTTTTAATATATTTAAGATTTCACTTTAACCACATAAGAGACACGATAAATTGAATATCTAACCTCACTTCTCCATATTCTAACCTCCTTAACCTATAGTACTTTAAATAAGGTTGAAAAGATGAACAAAATCTTGCAATTAGATTTTTTAAAGAAAACGGCATGTATCAGCTCCATTTACACGTCCAAAAGATTCGCAGGGCATTCCAAGTGGGCAAATATTAAGCATACTAAAGCACTGAAAGATGATCAGCGATCAAAGATGTTCACAAAGCTCAGTACGCAGATTAAGGTAGCTATACAAGGTACTCCATCTATAGCTTGTAGCAGACCTAACTACTACCATTGCGTATGATTTTTAGAAGGGGGCTCTAACAATCCAGCAATTAACACCAAGCTGGAACAGATTATAGCACAAGCGAAACGGATGAGCATGCCTGCCGCAACTGTAGAAAGTGTAATAAAAAGTACCCAGAAGGATAAGGCACAAATGAAAAGACATATGTTTGAAATAAAGTAATTTTTAAAATATAACAAACTAGTTTCTAGAGATTAATGTTTGTATTTACAGAGGCCCCGGAGGTTGCATAATCCTTTGCGAAGTTGTTAGCTCTAACATTGTAAAAACAAAAATTGATATATCAACTATTATGAAAAAACATGCGTAAGTAGTCTTAATATTTTACAATATGCCGCAACTATCAGTTATTTTCCACAGTTGTAAATATCTGGAAGGCAGCGGAAAACACCTGTTTGAACATAAAGGAATCATAGAAACTGATTTGCCTCAAACAGGAAGTGAATCGTCAGCCACAGCGGTGTTAGAACTGGCAACCAATCATGCCATAGAAGCTGATGCTGAAGATGTTAAATTGGATGACGATGTTCATAACCTTCAATTCATCTGTGATCCTCGCAACTTTAGCCAAGTGCAAAAAAATTTAGAAACGTTGAATTACAAAATTACTAATGCAAGTTTAGAATATATTCCAAGTCGGACAGTACCATTAAGTGATTCTGATTTGGAGTTATGTTCAGGCTTCTTTGACAAATTAGAAAACATGGAAGAGGTTGTAAAATTACACGATAATATTGGTTAAATATACCGTTTTCCTCAAATGATGTACAGTCGTTATAGTTTAGGTTTATAATAATGCGATTCAATGCTCAGTCAAAGCTTAAACAATATGGCAACATTGAACAAATATAACCGATTAACCTTCCCCTTTGCCCTCCCCTGTTGCATTTCTTTGTCGTTCTTCTAACCCGTTCCCTGCATTGATTAACAAAAACTGCATCTTTATAAAGCCTGCCAGCTAACCAAATGTCGGTAATATGCAAATTATGCCATTTTATGAAATTGGCGCTGGTTCATTCAATCACATATATTTCCTGATGATATTTTATCTGACTGTGTGTGTTTTTGACAGTTTTTTCAGTCTTTTATATCTATATCTTGGATACCATCCAGTGGCGTATTATTGCAGAATCCTGGGATTACGGCGCAATATTTCAAGGGAACCAAAATTAAATGTACGACCAAAAATGATGTCACTTTTATCATAATATATTAATTCCCAGGCACGTACCGACTGGAAATCGCAACCTAAAATGATCACACCAAAGCATTTCTGAATTTTCTAATGCTAAGTAATATATGGGGGCAAATTTTAAGGAGCTTGTGGTAGCAACCATGGTTAAATTAAAGTAATAGTAAATTCTGAAGGGCTTAAATGGCTCATTCTCCAAATTGAAAACATTGAAATAAAATTTAAAATGGTCTAAATGGTGCTAAACGATATTTTGACAATGTCCGTTTCATTGAGATTGAAAATTCTTTTTAACGAGATTGCAAATCATTTTAACTAGGTAAAAAATTGTTTAATTGCTATTAAAAATTGATTTAAAAAGATAAAACGTCGTTTTAATTAGTTATCAGTCCCTAAGATGAAATTAAAAGACTTTTCTGCAAACAACTGGTTCACGGAAGTTATCGAAACCATAAGGAAACTAAAAATCATAAATGATATTAAAAAACACAATCATATTTGCAGTCCTTGACACCAGATTGAAAACGCTTGAAAATAGATTAAAGGTTGAAAAGACTGGAAGTCCTTTTAACGAAACTAAAAGTTATGAAAATAATATTTAATCCTTAACATTCAGAACAGCTTTAGATTTTAACAAAGTTGAAGTTGAAAACCTTATCTGAAGTAAACATCATTTTAGTGCGATTAAAAATTATATAAACAAGATGAAGCAAGTTAACAACATATTTCGAACAACAAAATAAAAGACCATTTAAATATAACTAACCGTGAGATTTTAAGTCGTGTACACTAGATTGAAAGTCATTTAAGGGTGATTGAATGAGATTGAAAGTCGTTTTAATGTAAACAAGAGCCTTTTCAAGGACAATTAAATGTTAAAATTGCACTACATATGGATTTAACAAACCAATTACAGTTTTGATAAAATTTAATCGTCTACTTACTAAATTAAAAGTTGTCCTAACGAAATGCAAGATTGTATGCACGAAATCTACGTCATTAAAGGATATTGCCTAATGGTCAGTTTTATATTAAAGGTTGTTTTAGAAAACCTAAAAGCCTTTTAAATGTAATCGTCAAAATGCTTTTAACAAACCGTCGTCTGATGACCTTCACGGTCACAAGACTACAAGTTATTTTAATGAGATTCAAGATCGTAGGAACGAAAAATAAATAACTACAGGATATTAATAAATTTCTTAAGATTACAGGTCGTTTTAGAGAAACTAAAAGCCTTTTAAACAAAATATAATGGTCAAGGTTAAATCAAATGTTGTTACAGCAATTGCAGTTTTGATTAACTTTAAAGGCTTTAAACGAAATTAAAAGATCCTATGAACGAACTTTTTGTTGTTAAACTGTATTAATAGTTAATTTTATTGAAAGTCGTGTTAGAGGGTCTTAAAAAGCCATATAAAGAAAATGTGATCGTAAAACTTAAATAAAATATGGTTTTAACAAATCTAATGTCGTCTGAAGATCTTCATGGTGACAAGATCACAAGTTATTTTAATGAGATTCGAGATCGTATGAACGAAATATAAGTACGAGTAGCTACAGGATATTAGTAGTGAATTTCATAATATTACAGGTCGTTTTAGAGAGACTAAAAGCCTTTTAAACAAAATGTAAGGTTAGATTAAATGTTGTTTTAACACAGCAATTACAGTTTTGATTAACTTTAAAGTCTTAAAACGAAATTAAAAGATTTTTAATGAGATCCAAGAGTCCAGGACCCTATGAAATGTTTGTCGTTAAAACTGTATTAATAGTTAATTTTATAAGATTAAAGGTCGTTTTAGAGAGTCTAGAAGTCTTTTAAAGAAAATGTAATCGTCAAAATAAAATAAAATATAGTTTTAACAAAGCAAATCTGATGTTCAGGGTGATGAGATTCAAGATCATATGGACGAAATACAAGGTGGCGCACAGCCGACTGATACATTGTGTTTTTTGTTTTCTGTCGAAGTGACAGTGCTAACAAAACTTTGCTATTCGCAACAGTTAGTGTAACTTTTCAAGTTAATGTTTAGTAATTGGAATGGAGCAATGGACCCTTAGTTCATCGTACAGTAGCAGTTCGGTTTTATTATAAGACTAAATCCATTACACAGACAAGGCGCAATTTTCAACAGTATTTCGGTATTCAACCGCGTGCAGCATTACCTTCACGACCACCTGCCTGATGTAATATTTAAAAAATAAAATTTGGTTTTTGGTTATTATAAAATCCATGTTTCGTTGTTTTAAAAGAAATATTTCTACTCCAACAGTGATTTAAAATGTATCAGTCGGCTGTGCGCCACCTTGTATAAGTAGCTACAGGATATTAGTAGTAAATTTCATAAGATTACAGGTCGTTTTAGAGAGACTAAAAGCCTTTTAAACAAAATGTAATTGGCAGGATTAAATTAAATGTTGTTTTAACAAAGGAATTACAGTTTTGATTAACTTTAAAGTCTTTAAACAAAATTAAAAGATTTTTAATGAGATCCAAGAGTCCAGGACCCTATGAAATGTTTGTCGGTACACTGTATTTAGTGTTAATTTTATAAGATTAAAGGTCGTTTTAGGGAGTCTAGAAGCCTTTTAAAGAAAATTTCATCAAAACTAACTAAAACATAGTTTTAACAAAGCAAATCTGATGATGTTCACGGTGATGAGATTCAAGATCGTAATGGACGAAATATAAGTAGCTACAGGATAGTAGTAAATTTTATAAGATTACAGGTCGTTTTAGAGAGACTAAAAGTCTTTTAAACAAAATGTAATTGTCAAGGTTAGATAAAATGTTGTTTTAATACAGCAATTACAGTTTTGATTAACTTTAAAGTCTCTAAACGAAATTAAAAGATTTTTAATGAGATCCAAGAGTCCAGGACCCTATGAAATGTTTGTCGTTAAACTGTATTAATCGTTAATGCTATAAGATTAAATGTCGTTTTAGAGAGTCTAGAAGCCTCTTAAAGAAAATTTCATCAAAACTAACTAAAATATTGTTTTAACAAAGTAAATCTGATGATGTTCACGGTGATGAGATTCAAGATCGTATGGACGAAATATAAGTAGCTACAGGATAGTAGAAAATTTTATAAGATTACAGGTCGTTTTAGAGAGACTAAACGCCGTTTAAACAAAATGTAATTGTCAAGGTTAGATAAAATGTTTTAACACAGCAATTACAGTTTTGATTAACTTTAAAGTCTTTAAACGAAATTGAAAGATCTTTATTGAGATCTAGGATCCTATGAAATGTTTGTCGTTAAACTGTATTAATAGTTAGTGTTATAAGATTAAAGGTCGTTTTAGAGAGTCTAGAAACCTTTTAAAGAAAATGCAATCGTCAAAATCAACTAAAATATAGTTTTAACAAAGCAAATCTGATGTTCATGGTGATGAGATTCAAGATCGTATGGACGAAATATTAGTAGCTACAGGATATTAGTAGTAAATTTCATAAGATTACAGGTCGTTTTAGAGAGACTAAACGCCTTTTAAACAAAATGTAATTGGCAGGATTAAATTAAATGTTGTTTTAACAAAGCTATTACAGTTTTGATTAACTTTAAACTCTTAACGAAATTAAAAGATCTTTAATGAGATCCAGGAATCCAGAACCCTATGAAATGATTGTCGTTAAACTGTTTTACTAGTTAATTTTATAAAATTAAAGGTCGTTTTAAAGTCTAGAAGCCTTTTAAAGAAAATTAATGATCAAAATTAACTAAAATATAGTTTTTAACAAAGCAAATCTGATGATGTTCACGGTGATGAGATTCAAGATCATATGGACGAAATATAAGTAGCTACAGAATAGTAGTACATTTTATAAGATTACACGTCGTTTTGGAGAGACTAGAAGCGTTTGAAACAAAATGTAATTGTCATAGTTAGATTAAATGTTGTTTTAACACACCAATTACAATTTTGATTAACTTTAAAGTCTTTAAACGAAATTGAAAGATCTTTATTGAGATGTAGCACCCTATGAAATGTTTTTTGTTAAACTGTATTAATAGTTAATGTTATAAAATTAAAGGTCGTTTTAGAGGGTCTAGAAGCCTTTTAAAGAAAATGTAATCGTCAAAATTAACTAAAATATAGTTTTAACAAAGCAAATCCGATGATGTTCACGGTGATGATATTCAAGATCGTATGGACGAAATATAAGTAGCTACAGGATAGTAGTAAATTTTATAAGATTACAGGTCGTTTTAGAGAGACTAAACGCCGTTTAAACAAAATGTAATTGTCAAGGTTAGATAAAATGTTTTAACACAGCAATTACAGTTTTGATTAACTTTAAAGTCTTTAAACGAAATTGAAAGATCTTTATTGAGATCTAGGATCCTATGAAATGTTTGTCGTTAAACTGTATTAATTCTAGTTAATGTTATAAGATTAAAGGTAGTTTTAGAGAGTCTAGAAACCTTTTAAAGAAAATGTAATCGTCAAAATCAACTAAAATATAGTTTTAACAAAGCAAATCTGATGTTCACGGTGAATTTTTTTTTTTATTTTTTTTTTATTTTATTTTATTTTGGGTAAATAACAGGTGTACATGAAAGACGGACACCCTATAACAATTTACCACTACATAAACATAATCATTAATAAATAACAGTCTGCGTTTATAAGCCGAACAAAAAATAACAAAGAAAATGAAATATGACTGATAACAAAATGGCAAATGATCTAAAATTAATTAATGACTTAATTCCGCCATCTAAGAATTATACTAGTCATCTTATTTTTAAATACTCTAAAAGAACATACAAACATATCAGGACAGTTTTCACAAGCATTATAAAAATTGAAATTGACAGATAATCTGTTGGAGAATAGATATTCAAGATCGTATGGACGAAGTATAAGTAGCTACAGGATATTAGTAGTAAATTTAATAAGATTACAGGTCGTTTTAAAGAGACTAAAAGCCTTTTAAACAAAATGTAATTGGTAGTATTAAATTAAATGTTGTTTTTACAAAACAATTACAGTTTTGATTAACTTTAAAGTCTTAAAGAAATTAAAAGATCTTTAATGAGATCCAGGAATCCAGAACCCTATGAAATGGTTGTCGTTAAACTGTATTAATAGTTAATTTTATAAGATTAAAGGTCGTTTTAGAGTCTAGAAGCCTTTTAAAGAAAATTAATCGTTAAAATGAATTAAAATATAGTTTTAACAAAGCAAATCTGATGATGTTCACGGTGATGAGATTCAAGATCGTATGGACGAAATATAAGTAGCTACAGGATAGCAGTACATTTTATAAGATTACAGGTCGTTTTAGAGAGACTAGAAGCCTTTGAAACAAAATGTAATTGTCATAGTTAGATTAAATGTTGTTTTAACACACCAATTACAGTTTTGATTAACTTTAAAGTCTTTAAACGAAATTGAAAGATCTTTATTGAGATGTAGGACCCTATGAAATGTTTGTTGTTAAACTGTATTAATAGTTAATTTTATAAGATTAAAGGTCGTTTTAGAGAGTCGAGAAGCCTTTTTAAAGAAAATGTAATCGTCAAATTGAACTAAAATATAGTTTTAACGAAGCAAATCTGATGCTCACGGTGATGAGATTCAAGATCGTATGGACGAAATATAAGTAGCTACAGGATATTAGTAAATTTTATAAGATTACAGATCGTTTTAGAGAGACTAAAAGCCATTTAAACAAAATGTAATTGTCAAGGTTAGATTAAATATTGTGTAACACAGCAATTACAGCTTTGATTAACTTTAAAGTCTTTAAACGAAATTGAAAGGTCTTTATTGAGATCTAGGACCCTATGAAATGTTTGTCATTAAACTGTATTAATAGTTAATGTTATAAGATTAAAGGTCGTTTTAGAGAGTCGAGAAGCCTTTTAAAGAAAATGTAATCGTCAAAATTAACTTAAAATATAGTTTTAACAAAGCAAATCTGATGTTCACAGTTATGAGATTCAAGATCGTATGGACGAAATATAAGTAGCTACAGAATATTAGTAGTAAATTTCATAAGATTACAAATCGTTTTAGAGACACTATAAGCCTTTTAAACAAAATGTAATCGGCAGGATTAAATTAAATGTTGTTTTAACAAAGCAATTACAGTTTTGATTAACTTTAGTCTTTTAACAAAATTAAAAGATCTTTAATGAGATCCAGGACCCTATTAAGTGTTTGTCGTTCAACTGTATTAATAGTTAATTATATAAGATTAAAGATCGTTTTAGAGAGACTAAAAGCCTTTTAAACAAAATGTAATCGGCAGGATTAAATTAAATGTTGTTTAAACAAAGCAATGACAGTTTTGATTAACTTGAAAGTCTTTTAACGAAATTATAAGATCTTTAATGAGATCCAGGAATCCAGGACCCTAAGAAAGGTTTGTCGTTAAACTGTATTAATAGTTAATTTTATAAGATTAGAAGCCTTTTAAAGAAAATGGAATTGTCAAAATTAACTAAAATAGGTATAGTTTTAACAAAGCAACTCTGATGATGTTCACGGTGATGAGATACAAGATCGTATGGACGAAATAAGATTAGACGTTTACTTATTTACTTAGTCAATCCTTTTTAACTGTTTAAAGTCGAGGCTGAGATCATATAAAGGATATTGATAAGACAATTTAACAAAGAGTCATTTTAACCCTAGTAACCCACAAAATTGAGAGCACGCCGAGTACCAAAATGGGTCACTTTTGACCCACTGGATAATTTTGCTGTTTATAATTGTTTAAAACATTTTTTTTGCTTTCCTTACATATATAAAATATCTAATACGTTTCTTATACCTATTTAATATTTATCATACATACATAATAAATAAAAAGCGAAAATACATCAAGAACAGACTGTATATTCATACTGCATCGTGGAAGTCCTTCCTTTTCAAGAAGTATATTCACTTGTTTAAATTTCCTTTTTCGATCGGGCACATATGTCCACATTCGCTCATCTATTTTCTCATTATTATCTTCAGCAACGAGTTCATCATCCGACTCTTCAGAAACGGAAACTTCACTTCCAAATTCACTGTCACCGATTCTCTCAACTTCTTCATTATCGTCTACTTCGCTGCACACTTCAGGAACATCTTCGTCTCTATAATCACTTTATTCTAAAAGCTTAGCTAGTTGCTCGTCAGTTAGCGGAATTTTATTTGGATTCATTATGACCAAATGGTAACAGCAAACTGAAAGTAAATTTTGAATCTTGCTTTTATATAGACATACGACAAACATGTATAATTCCTGTAAATTCCCCAGACATTTCTTACCTATAAAATTCATGCATGCGGTGACATGCATGAACAGGTAAAATTCGTTATACGGCACTTTACAATGGAATTCATGCATGCAGAGACATGTACGAGCAGACATAAAACATTAATTTACTACAATATGCGAAGTACCGAAATGGGTCAAAATTGACCCTTCACGCAAAGACAGTAATAAAAAATTTCAGGTACCAACTTTTAAATTTCTATGTATGGCATACGGTGACAGACAGCATAGGAATAGCATATCTAGAAGCCCAACGACGTAATAGCGCCTGAAAAAGAATGACACAAGAAAATTCGAATCCTGGGTCATTTTTGACCCGGTTTTGGGGTTACTAGGGTTAAGGACACTAAATCCAGTTTAAAAATTAATTGTTAAGATTAAAAACAATAATGTATTAAACAGATTAAATTAGTTTAATATAAGCGATATTTTGCCTCTTTGATGAACGTTAAAGCCATTTTAACCAGATTAAAAATAATTTTAATGAGATTCAAGATCATATAAGTAATATTTTGCCATTTTTATGAGTTTTAAAGCCATTTTAACAAGATTAAAAATTATTTTAATGATGATCAAGACTGTAAAGGCAATATTTTGCCATTATGATGACAATTAGCATTTTAAGCACATTAAAAAATGTTAATTCAAGACCGTATAAGGGGATACTTTACCAGTTTGATGAACTTTATAGCAATGTTAACCAGATTAAAAATTATTGTAATGAAATTCAAGATTGTATAAGTGATATTTTTCCATTTTGATGATCTTTAAATCCATTTTAACCAGATTGAAAATTATTTTAACGATATTCAATCATAAAAGAGATATTTCTCCATTTTGATAAACTTTAAAGCCATTTTAACCACATTAAAAATTGTTTTAATAAGACTCAAGTATAAATCGTATAAGTGATGTTTTGCCATTTTGATGAACAAAGGCAATTTTATCCAGATTAAAATTTATATTAACAGGATTTAACATCATATTATGCAGCGACTCCCAAACTGTGGTACGCAAAAGTCGTCTGGGTGGTACACAGTGGTATTCCAAAACAACAATATCTTCAAGGAGAAGGTTTTGGCTGAGGACTAATTGGTACCCGAATCAGACAGAAATGTGGATTGTGGGACTAAGTTGAAAACTGCTAGTATAATGGATATTAGTAGTCGATGTAACAGGACTGTAAATCGATTTAATAAATCTAAATTTAGTTTAAATAAAATTGTTTTAATGAGATAAAGATTGTTAAAACAAGATTTAATCTCTGTATTTTTTGTTATTTATTTTAAAAGAATAAGTCATTTTAACGTGATATAAAATGGGTTACACCTCATGAACATTATTGTAAGGAAATAATTTATAACGAGATTAAAAGTTAAAACGACCAAGGTCTTTTTTAGGACTTTTAATGTGGATTACCGAAATTTTAAGTTGTTTAAACAAGAATGAAAATTATATTACCTACATTTTATATTGTTTGCTGCCACAATTCTATTACTTCTTTTTCTCTCTTTTTTTATTTATATACAAAAATGGAAGACTTGATTATTCATATTTGAAGTTTTAAATGGTCGGCATTTCATTATAAGTTGTAAATTTTATTTTTACTTAAAGTGTGCACTGTCTGTTCTAAAGAAATTCATTTCCAAATGAAAAATATGTGTATCTATAAATTTATTTAGTGTCAAATGAAAAAGTAATCCATATTTGCTGAAAATAACAATGGATCATTTTATTAGTAACATCGGAAAATATAATGTAAACAATTCCTGCACCTTTCGAAATGTTATTTTTGATTTTATGACTGCTAATCGCCCTTTTCCTCTTTAAAGTGATAAATCGTCTGCGTATACCTGAAATATATGAGGTAAAATCACACACAAACAGAAAAAAGTGCCACTATCGCATTTTTTGCTGGCATTAATAACAATGTATTTTGCAAAGTTAATGGAAGATTAGAATATAGTTATTACAAGTCTCCCTATCAATTATAATAATACTAAATACATTAAAAGTTATATTTTGCAAACACTTGAACTGGTTTCTCAATTCTATGATATTGTATTGCGTGTTTTGGATTGCCTTATTATTGTTATTGTTAATTTTTAATCAAGAAACAACCTATATGTAAATTTAACAAAATTAAATATGTAAATAAAAAAAAAATAGTTTTTGACAATAAAGTCTTATATTTTAAGTACTTATAAAATTTGTTTGAATTTATTTTATAGGAACAAGTAAATATCTCAAAATATTATAATTACAATCGATATATGCAAAACATATAGACTACAATTTATAAAAGATCATGGCTCCAATTAAATGCCCATCACTCTACCGATCGTGTGAGTGGCTAAAAATAACCTGCAAACATTGAAATTAATTAACTCGCATTAGGTCAATAGAGTGACTAAACACCTTGATTTCTCCATTGTATCCACTCCGCAGCAACCGGTCCTTCTTCAGAGTAGATTCTGTAATTTTTTTAACCTTAATATCAATCCTGCCCCGACAAGATTTGTTTTGGTTTCGATTGCCCACGCTGTTTTCCTTGCAGACGTACACTTTCCGGTACTCCATTCGCTGAGCCTTCGGAAACGTGGCTTTAACGACCCACTTGGAGTTGGTCTGATTGGTGAACCTTTCCACCCACCTATCACAGGCTTTACCCCAGGAGTCCGGGTTTGTGAGCTTGGTCCTTACTAGTACGGAGAAGTTGTCTTCGGCAAGCACATTCTCGTATCGTATGATCTTGCTGTGCTCGTCCAGCTCATTGAAGAGGATCTTTATCCCATCCTCTAGCGTTGTCATGGTTTTTCAGTACAAAATCCTCATCGTTTTTCAAAAATCATTATTAAGTGTTCCTGTTTGAGGTTATATTTATGTTTATAATGAATACGGTGACTCCGTAAACGCTACGGAATATTATTTTTAAAGAGTTTCTAGCATTTTTTAAAATGCTGCTTTAAAGGTAGTGCATATATGCTCTAAAATATGCCTTATAAACCTACTCAAATATGCACGAAATATACAGTAACTTACTGCTATAGCCATACATATATGCATACAAAATGTAAAAATTGTTGAATTGTAGCTTTTTATTCATTAGAAGTAACACTCCCAGCAACATGTACATATATACCATTATTGCTTTAATTATAAACGATTTATTTTCAATTCTATTAATTGCAAATATACAGAAAAAAATACAAGTACAATTTAAGTACGTATATAATATTTAGGTATATAATAAACAAAATAGTAAACTAAATAGAAAACATTTTACTGTATGATGATGCTCTATAACGACGAACGATAAATTAAATCATTACAATACTTTTATTTCTAATTATTATTTATGGATTGAATACTTAACCATGGATTTCCATGTCATCAATGAGAACATTCTGGCATGTATCGTCTATATAGGGTGTTAAAAAAATCGGATATTTTACCCACTTCTAGATCTCATCAATACAAACAAAAAAGTCCTAATAAACATGGGTTCGGAAATGCTTTGTTTCTGAGATTCAGAGTGTTAAAGTTTTCAAAAAAAAAAACAGCCGCCCCTGGAATAAATAATTTAAATCTAAGTATGCCAAAACATGATCATTAATAGCATCAGTAAACCTTCAAAGTTTCACTAAAATCGGCTAAGGGGTTTTTAGATATTGAAGCATATTAGTTTTTGTCTTATCAGGTTCAGAGTCGTGTAAAAATATGGGCTTTAAACAAAAAGATTGCTTTATTAAAAAAATATATAAAAATTGCAAAAAATACGGGAGGCGTTATTTTTTTGTGAACAAACCTAATCGATATGCTCCCTGGGCACGCCCCTGGAATTACTACATCAATTATAATAAGTCCAAAAGATACCCCATAAAGTTATAAACAAACTGTAAACATTTCATTAAAATCGCTTAAAGCGTTTTTAGATAAAATAAAAAAGCGAATTTAAAACAAAAAAACTTTTAACACCCTGTATCTCGGAAACGAAGCGTTTCCGGACCCATGTTTATTAGCACATTTTTGTTTGTATTGGTGAGGTCTATAAGTGGGTAAAATATCCGACATTTTTTCAACACCCTGTATAGTTTTTTAACTAGAAAAACTGTCACATCACAAGATGTTATGGGGCATTATTTAAACAAATATCAATTTTGAGTAACGAAAGATTGGTCGGTATTCAAACATTTTCCATTTAATATACGTATACGTACCTAGCTTAAACGTTTTTAAAATCGTTAATTTTACTGCCATTTTTGCAGTGTAATTTTAATATTAATTTAAAAGACATGAAAATATTGGTCCAATGCCAGTGATTAGTAGTTAACTAATAAATTTTGTATTTTTAGTTGTTTAATAATATTAAAAGTCGGTAAAGGGCTTTACTCGGAACTTTCTGGGCAAGTACAATATAAGTTTTTAAAATTCCGAAAATATAAAAGGAAAACAAGAATGTTCAACATTATGTACAAAATAAGTATAAATATCTTAACATTGCTAACAATACTGAAACAGTGAAAGGACACACTAGTAATGCCAATTATATCAATTTGCAAATAAAAAAACAATGCAGGCGGTGAGATTCGAAATGATCTCCCAGGTGCGTGTTGTACCGAGTCATACAATTCAACTACTGCGCCACAACCGGCGCTTCTCGCTGCGTTACAAAGACGCTGTATAATACTGTGCCATTTACGTTGTTCACCTTGTATCTATTAGGTGTCATTTTTGCCAAGACTGTTTATTATTTTTATCTATTCCTCGGTTAAAGCAAAAATAAACATATTGGATCGAAAGTACAACCTGTTTCGAGCCAATATTATGAAATTGAAAATGATGAAGAACAAGATACTGAGGAAGAAGAGGTTGGAAATTTTGAAATCTGCAAAAGACAAAAACGTGTAAGAACTGCCCAATTTGTTTAAAAATATAACTTATGTGATAGCAAAGTATACAGTTCATTAACACTAGCTTGCCAATATTTGCTGACATTGGCCACACAACACAAGTAGCTTGTGTAAGAAGTTTTTCCACATTAGAATTTGCGAAATCCTGGCTTTACCCAGAACTTCCCTCGTCGACATTGTGACACTACATAATTTTAAAAATGAAATTAAGTTAGGCATAAAAATATCGTCACGTTTCTAATAAATTAAATAAATTTTCAAATAAAACAAAAAGTTACCGGTGGT
Organism: Agriotes lineatus; assembly: GCA_940337035.1. Classification (NCBI taxonomy): domain Eukaryota; kingdom Metazoa; phylum Arthropoda; class Insecta; order Coleoptera; family Elateridae; genus Agriotes; species Agriotes lineatus. Next base: position 39,991 of record CALNHX010002951.1, read on the forward strand.
CGAGTTCGAAGGGCAGCCGGACGGCGTAAACTGTCCCAACGTTTTGCGGAATATTGCAAGGAAACGGGCTATTTCTACCTGCGCCAGGGAGCACTACGTGACTGCGTGCGTCCCGGCTGGCTTAAATAGAACCTCTTTTCGTTGACACCTCTTACGCTGTAAAGCAGAAAGAGCACTTACGCTGTATCTGTTGAATTCTCGTCAAAAGTAAAGTGAAAATTGTTACCTTCCTGTATCTCAGTTAAACCAAAAATAAAAATATTGCCGGTGATGCGACTCAAATTCAGTGCTTTCGAACGAGCCGGCTCATTCGATTTCTTTGTTTGAAGGTAGTTTACGCTATCGCTTCCAGAACTACCGCGAAATTTCGAATTCCTGCATTCAGCTATAGTATTTAACGTCCCGCATTAATTCGTTGCTCCTTTTTGTATCTTACAGTTTTATTCTGTATTTATTGGGTTCCATTTTTGGCAAGAATAAAGCCTGCGATATGTAGAAATTACTACTTGTATCTAATGCTAAGTTAAAACAAAAATAAACAACATTTAATTTTTTTAAGGTGCTCACCTTGTATATATTTGTCTAAAATTTTCTCGGTTTCGTGCCAGGTATATGTATAATGTGTATGCAAAATATCATCTTCCTCCGACAAATAGTTTTTGAGTTATACCGCCAACAGACAGAGAGACAGACGGAATTGAGAAAACTTATTTTTCGTCATCTTTCAGACAAGGAAAGTAAAAAAGGTTAAAATATTTGCTTCAGTAAAAGACGCCGGGACGAAGAGGTAACACTTTAACTTTGACTGCTATATTGTATTAAACAGAAACAATTAACAATACATACATTTCGTTTCGAGGAAGTTTAATTGCCCCAAACACAAGTTTAAAATGAAAGAAGAAACGTGGTGGCATGAAGTGTACTCGTGGCAAGCTGCATAGGAACTGATCGACCACCACAGAGCAATACCTAATAGAAGCGAATCCCTCATGCTAAAAGTTGAAAACACGTCACCATTCACAGCCAATTTCTTCATTTTCTTCCGATGTTCTTGGGTAATGGAGGTATTTGGCTTATTCTTCTCCTTGACAAATTTAAAGATTAAGAAAGTGGTTCACTTACTTAATATTAAATGGTTGCAGATGTGGCCATCGTCGGGATAGCATCTTTTTCCAAAACCTATCAATGATTTGTAGAAATTCTTGAAGCTATTCTCCAAAGTAGGTTCAAACTCAGTAACAGATATAAATGCATATAAATAATCCTGAATAGTTTTGATAAATAAGTTAACCTTAAAAATTTTGAAAATTACTACTGTTGCTTGTTATTTCGTTATTTTGTGAAGGAAACAAATTAGGTGATACGTCAAAACATGAACATTTATGAAAATGCTTAGACAGACCCGTACAGTACCAACTTTTGCAGCCAGGATATTTGCAGGATAACTTCTTTTTCATACTGACCATTATCACCACGCCAAGGATATACATAACAAACTGAAAAATGAAGTATTTTAGTTAGATGGGTTAAATCATGCAATTTTACAAAATTAATCATGAATGTGTATGTGGCTGTGTCGCTGCAAACAAACTAGGAATATAAATTCAGGAGCCGAATCAAAGCGATAGACATTACAATTAACAAATATTTAAACAAACTATAGGTAACAGTTAACTGTCAACGATGTAGATCTCCACACTTAACTTCAACAAGCAAAAAGATACAGAGCAGGTGCGGGGTGGGGAACAGCAGGGTTTTATGTAATATGACGTTAAAAATCGATATTCTTGTCTGCGCCTGCGTGTTGCAGGTTGTAAATCTCCTCACCCCGACCCGACGGGGTGGCCTCATTTTTATGTGTTTCCGAATCACAAACCTCAGCTTCACTCCTGTGGTGGTAAAACTCTCAGAGGGCGAACAATCCAAAAGTGCTTCTGGCAGACTCGGTCTCAAATTTAAAAATTAATAAAATGCGTAACACTGACTAAGGAGTATTCGCAGTGATACTCATTTGGAAGAATTTTTATTGATGGTAATAAAAAAGTCTTATTTAATAACGAAGATACAAATAAAATAAATAACTAAATCGCCAAGAAGAGCAGTTTGTTGTCGAGAGATCTTTATAAAATGAAAGTGAGTGAAATGTTGTTACATTAAATTATTTAATTATTTCTCCATTATCCAAAGCCTGTCGCATTTTAAACGAATGTTGCGTTTAAAATTAAAAACTTTTTATAGCAACAAGAGTTGTACACTAACCTTAACGACTATTAACCAGTGGCGCATTATACATGGAAGCTAGGGCGTTACGGATGCCGAGCTTTCCTTACAAGAAGTCCAAGAAGCAGAAAAATACAATTTCAAAGTTACGAATCCCGAGAATGACATGACGACATAACCAATGAAATCATTTTAAACACGTTGCTACTAACGATGTGAACTAATGAAAGCTTGTTATTAAACAGTCGTTTTACCGACTTACAACTGCCAAATAAAAGTCAATTTTACACACTGTCGTAGATAATAGTTATTTATGAAACAAAATGCAAAATGTGGTTGTTTTTTTTAAGTTAAACATTTTCCTCAACGAAAGAAGCGAGCGGGACAATTACTAAGAGTGAAAAAATGATGTAAAGGTCTTTACTTACAACTTCCCTCGCAAGTGGAAGTTGTCAGACTAAAAATGTATAAAAATAAAGGAAACTAGGGGTAAAATATCTCAACGTTTCTAATAATACTAAAACAATCAAAGGAAACACATTAATTTGCAAATAAAAAACATTGCAGGAGGTGAGATTCGAACTGCGCGTCTGTGAGTGCGATTTCAACGCTTGGGTGCAGCTCGGGCGCAACCCACTCCCTAGTCCCATTAAGCCAGGAAGGAACGCCTCGGATTTGTACTGGCGGTTGGATTATATTACATTTATTTGTCGTTAATCAAAATTTGTATGGCTTCCTCGTCAGATTTAAAACAAATATCGTCAGTTTGTGTCACCCTGACGAAAAATCTAACCTGCTAGCCTTGAATTTGATATCGACTGACAGTGCCAGCAACAATATACTTTAGTACTGCCAAAAGTATCATATGAATCACAGGCGTTGCTAAGTGCTACCGGACTTCGTCTAGGGCGATCTTTAAGTGTTACCGACTAAGGCCATAAGAACCTACCTATCGGACTCGTTGCTAAACTGGTACATAGTACCTACTAGGGTGCCTTGATGTCAATTTGACGTATTTGTCCGTAGGTACCTTGTTATAGGACAAATACGTTAAATTGGCATCCAGGCACCCCCGTATCTACCAGACCAGTATACAATAGTATATTAAGTATTAAGAGCGGTAAGGACATTTTACCGAACGAAGACAATTGTTTGGGAGAGAAGCGAAGCGACGACTCCAATTATTGTCTGAGATTGGTGATTTCTTTAACTTTCGTGATGCTTATGACGTTTTTTGCACGATAGAAATGTATTTTTCTTGATCTGAATAAAGTGTAATAATTTTTATACCATCTTTGAGTGTTTTGCGATTTATATAGTTTTTTAAATGACTACCTACTTTTCAATTTTTACTTACCGTTCTAGAACGGTAAGTAAATTAGCTACCGTTCTGTTTATCTTAGTAACCAGTAAATATACCTTACTGATTCGGCAACAAACGCGGTAACTAAGTAAAATTATTCTATCCTGCAAAAAAAAATGTTTTAAAAAGAACATGCGATTGTATGACCAAATCATATTACCGGAAAGAAAGTTATTTTTATTAAAAAGTTCTTTTTTTTCTTTGAAAATATACTGTTATTACAATTCTAATAGACTTTTTCGTTATATTATAAAGTACGATCAAAAATTATTTTCATCTAGTATGGCTATGGAATAATTCCTGATTTATGAATGCAACTACATTTATACTTAAATGTCAAACTTGAGATATGCTTTTAAGTGACTTATAATTACATTCATAAATTAGGAACTATTCCATAACCATTCATTCATAATCTACACCCTCTTTTACCTTTCGGTGTCGAGGACCATTCATACCTCGCGGGAAGTGCAACGGAGGTAATGTGCCGCACGTGACTTGCATTACGCTCTCCCGCATGCAAACATACCACACACACAACAACTTACATCTAACTTAACTAATGGGTTCAAATCCACTGCCGCTCCGAGAAAATTCTCGGCTACGGCCAGATTTGAATCCATGTCCACCTGGTTGCTAAGCAGACAACAAGCCCACTCAACCACCGTGGTGGCCTTTCATAACCATACTAGCTGAAAATAATTTTTGATCATACTGTAGACAACTTAACTTTGTTTATCTACGACCACTACTAAAAGTAGGCCTTTTAGCGCTAGATTGTTTCACTAAAAGTGACGTTTTATAGTTTACCGTGTTTAAAAAAATCAGCTGTTTACTTTTAGCACACGGGCTAAAAGTGAAGTGAGGTTATAAAACTACAATTTCGAACTGCAAGTGAAGTTGTAAAGCTAGTCCAGTTGCTTCTTGCGTTACAGGTAAAGCGTTTTTGAAATAATTAAAGCGTTATGTAATGAATACAGTCATATGTGAAGTATCAATAATTACATTTCGTAATTCACCTTGACAGCACGGGCGTGGCCAAACAATCGCCCGAGCGGCGTAGCCTACTATTCATTATGACATAAATTAAAAGTGTCGCAGATGCGAATCTTTCTTAAATCGATATTTATGGATTAATAACGGTAAAATTAAGGTCGTAGATAAAATATTGTATGCAACGCGTGCTAAAAGTCGTTTATGCGCGAGACATGTTATGAAACTCAGCCTTCGGCTTCGTTTCATAATTTTCATGTCTCGCGCAAACTTCGACTTTTAGCACTTGTTGCATAAATAGCTATTTTGTTTATAGTCTCTGAGAGTGAATAAATGTAGCATTACATTCTATAAAACTAAACTTATCATTGCGCAGGTTTTTGATCCAAATGCTTTGTTACAATGAAAAATAGTTTCTTAGAAATACTATAAAAGACAATTCCATGGTGACACAACCAACCATGACTTCATTTCGTAAAATTCAGTTGCACATAATATCTATGTCGCAAAATTTAAAAATGACGTGTGCAGTAAGGTCATTCCAATTTATTTTCAAATTAAATTTTAAAAAATCGGTAGTTTCTTTGTTTTTTCGAATAAAAAAATTTGGCCAAGATTTAGAATTTTCTAATTTTCACTTAAAATCATTGTAGAATTGTTCAAAGTTCTACTACATCCTAAATAAAAATAGAAAATAACGACCGTATTTTCTAAAATGTAGCTAATTGTTATGTATTTATTGATATTACTAATAATTTTTCTCAGTTATTAGTTTAGTACACATTAATTTTAGCGGTTCTATAGAATTATTCTGCTTCGCTGTAACAGCTCCGTATCAAAACGCATTTTTTTTCACCATGACCAATGGTTGCTACAATATACACAGCCACAGCCAACTACTTGTCAATCGTTGATAGCAATGGCAGACATAACAAACGTACTAAATGCAATTTGGCCTTTCTTGGGTATTTTATACTTATTATTAGTGCAATCTGTACGTAGTACTAGTTGGTTATGATTACAAACAGAAGCTATAGTTAACTTGTTACAGGTGTCAGCTGATTACTGTGAATTTGGGCTATGTGAAAATGAACAATATTGTTGTGGGGATAATAAATGTTGCACGAAAACGTTGGATTTGTGGTTTTTTTGGTAATCAACAGCTCTTTTATTATGCATTTTTATGTGTGCTTTTTGCATGCCATAATTGCAGTTTCATTCACTTGTAACCGTAATTAATATCATAACTGTTTTACAGGGCTGGTATTCTGTTAGTTATCTTTGCATTAGCTGTAGCTGCTGGAGTCCGTTACACCAAAAATCGCCATGCCACATATGTCCTTCTAGCCACGCATCCTATGGAAGAAGCACAAGTCGCACCAGCTGCGTTCAAATAAGAATGTTTTTATTTTATTTACTTATGAACTATAAAATTTCAAAATTTTCCTATACAGTAACGTTTCTCTCCTTAGGTTTATGAAGTTTCAATTCTGCTTTCAACAAGCAGTTTTAACGCATTGTAAATATCTTATGGTTGTACAGGTTTTAAACTTTTTAAAAAAATCTGTCGATATGAATGTAATGTGCTAACTTAATTCGAACTATCACAAACCTCGACTTTAAGGTAAGCATTACTTCAATGCTTGTTTCAGAACGAAGAGCGTCTTGTGATAGTTATATTTTGATTTTTATAACTGTGATAATTATTTATAGTAGTCTAGTATTTATTTAAATATATTTTTGAAAATAGTTTTAGTTTTCTATCTAAAGTAGTTATCTTCATCTCTAACGGTAGCAAATATCAATCGAACGTAAAAATTTAATGTAGAAATTGTTTTTATAAAATTAAAGTGCAGTAGCCTACATTAATCATTAGAATATTACACGTCAAAACTTCACTTTCAAAGTTTTATTTTATCATTATATAATTGATTACATGAACTGTATAATAAAAATGTTCGAAACCTACAACTTATTTGCATATACCTACATTGTGTAAATCATACTGTCTATTAAACAATCGTTACGTATAGTACCTATAATAAAAGATAAGTTGCGGTAAGTCTTGAAAGCCAGCGGTTTAGCAGGGTTCTACCAGAAGAGGCTGAAAGAACTTTGTTAACTTCCATATATGCACAACTTCCAGAACTTACTTAGCAATGGATAATTCAGGCATTCCCGGCTCCGCTCCTTTCTTGAATCCTACGAATTATCTTTTAATACCGAATTGCATTGTACCTAACCTCAAAATACGTACCCATATATAAAACAGTAGGAATAAAGGCATAATGAAAAACAGTTTTGGATATCTCTACTACTGCTGATAGCCTTTCTATGACGCCTTCTGATAAAACCATTTTCTTAGTTATTAATTATTGTTATAAAACGAATCAAGGTAGGTTATGTACGACCTAGAGGCGTGTTTTGATATCGAATCGAATGTATTTGCCAAACCGTTCCCGGGAATAAAACAGGATAAAAAAAAATTGGTGTGATACAAGCACACAACTTCCTTCTACATTTGATTTTTAGTTTTCAAGCATTTGTCAAGAATTTTCAAAAAAAAATTCTACAGAAACCGTACAAAATAGAGAGTTAGTTAAAGTGAATAAAAAAAAACAATTTAGAGGTATTCAACTGGAAAATCATCTATCTCATATCAATACACATTAAAATGTAATGTTTAAAAAATCTTTAGAGCCGTTTTTGAAAACATTAAGAAAACTGAAAAATTACAAGAGTAAACACCATACTTCCTGTTATGGGATTTTCTTCAACAGCTTGCTGTCGCATCTAGATAGTACACAAAACGTATGTATGACGTTTCAACACCATACCTTTTTTCGTTTTTAAGATATTCTGTTCACAGACAGACACAGACCAATGAACAAAAATATGTTTTTTCTATGATCGTACAGTTTCTAGTGTTAAAAGTGACTTTTGTAGCACTCTTATATTAGCGCCTGAATTACGTCTTTTTTGCACGTTGCCTCTGGTGGCGTGTTTTAATACTATATTAAAACAGGCTTTGCCGTAAATTTGAATTCCAACATAACCTAAAATATTTAACACAATGTGACGGAAAAAGTGTCACCGAACTAAGTTTTTATATTTCTGTTACGATCATAGAATAAATAGCGTATAATACACGTGCATAAGTGCCATTAAAGCACTAGCGACGTTTAAAGCACTCCGCTTTGCTTCGGGCTCTTAAACTCGTCGCACGTGCTTTAAAGGTGTACTTATACACTTGTATCATAATATACTATTTTGAGTTCAGGGGACTAAAACTTGAAGATCGGTTGAAAACTCAATTTAGAATTTTTGGGGTGAATCCAATACTTCCTTTATTGTAAAAGGATGTAAAAAATACTATGGGCACTTTCCAGAAAATGTATAACTATATATTATAATCACAAATGTAGTCTTACTTGATTTTAATTTGATATACAGGGTCTTTAAAAAATGCAACAAACGGGAAACTTTTATTATCGATTTCTAAAACAATTTTACCTTTTAGTTTGTAGGTCTTCTAATACCAGTTTTAGGAATATAATATTTTTCAATTGTTTTACGGTTTGGCGGAATATAAAGTTAATTTAAATCATAAGTAAACTACCTTTTAAAAAGTTACAAGAAAAGTATTATTATTGTATTTAAAAATTCGGTTTATATATAAAATTTCAATAAAAACTATTAACTTTCATTTTTATTTCTTCTTTTAATTTAAAATTTTGTGGCGTCAACAAAACTGATTATTACCACGCTAAACATTTACAATACCTCATAATCTGCTATAATGATGTAAATACTAAAATGTGTACTAATTTTGTACAAGCGCTCCACCGATACCCGATTGTATTGAATAATAGTAGAGTGTAGAACTTAATAAAGGCTTAGGGAACAAAATAATACACTTTGTTAACGTGACAATAATTTTCAATTAAAAAGAAGAAAAATGAAAGTTAACATTTTGTCTAAACTCTAAATCTGAACTTAACCTTAAATGCAATAACAGTTTTCCTATAATTAAAAAAAAATAGAAATAAAGGTAGGTAGTTTACTTTTGTTGCAATTTTAATTTAATTCCATTTCTTGCTAAACCGTAAAATATTATATTCCTAAATCTGTGTTTAAATGATATTATAATAGTAATTTACGATACAAGTGCGTAAAGCTAGTCTTTAGTCACGAGTGGTGCAGAGTTAAAATCTCAATTTCGAGGTTAGTTGCACATAAGTAGTAGATGTCAAACGAATGACAGGCCGTCCTAAATTTATTGTCCGCATTGTACAATATGTTATCTACGATACAGTCTAGGAAACACTGTAAATAGAAAAGATTACTTTAAATGTAAATTAGGATTACTAGCAAACGGTCGTAATTTTGTGTAGTTAAAAATTTTAACATGTTGCTACTGACGACGCGACGTGCCTAATGAAATCTTTTAAACACGTTGCAACCGACGACGTATAATAATAAAAACATGTTATTAAACAGTCGTTTTACAAACTGCCAAATAAAAGTCAATTTTACACACTGTCGTAGATAACGACTAAAAAATATATTTTTGAGAAATTAATACTAAAATCGTTTTCATTTGCTGATTTTTTTAGAATACACTGTAACTGACAAGTTTATAATCTTAACCTCATATTCAATCAAGTCAAGCAAAGTGCATAATGTAACACTTGTAATATGTCAAAGAATGAGAATTTTAAAAGTGGAGGAGTAAGTAAACTTTTAAATTTGTAATGTTTTGCCTTCCCGAATTTAACTGTAGTCCTGGTAATTAATTCTTGTCATGTAACGTTTTAAATCTGGTGTGATATGACGGATATGTTTACTGATTCTCAAATGTATACGGTCAGGAAAACGGAAGATAATTACCAAAAATATATTATGGTTAGTTATAATCACAACATAACCGATAATTGTAAATAAACTAAATTGTACATTAACAAAAATTAACATATTCTTCTGGAGTCGTGTTTCGTCGGTTTCTTGTTGTTCCGCAACCCATCTAGCACCCGCGGGTTGAGGGCGGTTGCCTTCGACTTGGAGAAAAGTATTGGTTTCGGCCGTGTATGCCAAATGTCCACGACAAGGCCTTCATATAACGGCTTTGTTTACATTTAGTGCTCTGCAATTATACACAGAAATTAGAAAATTTAGAAAATACCTGCGACTCTGGGGGTGCGTAGAGGTTAGTGCGGGTTGTGCCGGTGCCCCAGCATGGCCAGGCGTTGTTCTCGGAGTAAAGGTGTCGTAAAATTGGACCTGGTGAGCTTCTCTTATTTTAGCCGAACCTCTGGACGCCGTTTCTGGACGCACAATGCGGTCGTTCCAAGTAGGTTTAATAAAGGTGGCTATATTGCTCGAGAAGCATGCAATCGGAACGTGCCATAAGAGCTCTGTAGGTGCAGTTATTAATAGATTTTTAAAATTCTTGCTGCGTACATCGTGCGGCTTTCAATTAACCGGAAATGCGCTAGGAGACCGATAGACACAGCCACATTCTAACGCCCAGATTAGGAAGGATTTCAGCTGGATATGTTAGTAGGCCAATAGACACAGCCACATTCTAACGATAGGAGAGGTTTTTGGGAGAAAGGAAGTCCATGGACTCAAGTCGGGACTGGACAGCATCAGGACTGGTAAACTCAAGTCAAGTAAAGTGTCACGGAGTCTTCTTATATACTCTCTGGGCGGCTTTATAGCTACAGCGGCTCTGGGAAACATTGAGTGGGAATCGGCGCCGTTGTTCATACAGCGCGACTTTGCGCATAACGGGGCTATCGTAGACCGAGCGCGGGCTAGATGTAACGCTTGATTAGGCGATGTACAAATTTAAATACATTTTTAATGTTTAAATAAAATTTATTCAGAAGTTAAACTTACAAATTAACATAGTAAACTCAGTTCTAAAGCTTTTGTTTATAATTGTAGTGCCCTATATCAAGTATATAAAAGTTTCACATCCTTGCGGTAAGTTTTTTAATAGAATTGCATGAAAATTTTGCTTAAAGTTTTTAAGTTTGCTTTAGTAGATTTATATTGTAATGCTCTCTTGTCCTCTGCCCGTTTTGGACACAAATATTACTGTACGCCCTTGAACGGCTGGTAAACACAGCCTTGGCTAGCTCAAACCCTCGGCAGAATATGGCGTGAATAAGGACCAGGCAGCGGTTCTTAAGGTTACAAAATACATAGGTATACAAATTAAACAGAACAGAACAACAGAAAAAGCAAGTCTAGCTAACATTTCACTTCACCATCTACCTTGGATGTCTCTTACTTTACCAACCGTTTATGAAGGGTTATAAGAACAGATAAAAAATATACCAGTAGCAGTAAATTTACATTTAATATCATTAAGAGGGGTCACCGGTACTAATCATAATTAACAGTGCAGAAGGCTTTATAAGGCCCAGAAATAGCAATTCACATATGTATATCCAAGCAAAAACCAGGGCAACTACAGCAGCAAAATAGTAATAAATTATAATTAGTATCAAACCCAAAAATTATTGTGAAAATCGTACGACACTCATTAATGACCAATAGAAAAATTAGTTCACGAGCCGTAACCAAGACAATAAAAAAATTTCTTGGAAATTTTTTGTAGGTAGACCAACCTAACTGTGAGGGTCTGTGGCGTTACGATTTTCTTACCGAATCTGCATTCGAGCATTAATTCATATCCGGAAATTATTTTCGTGCATCCCAACAACGTCCTAATTTGCCCTCGCGTCTCGCTCGGGCAAATTAATACGACGTTGTTGGACCGCACTCAAAAAAATTTCCGGAAAGAATTAATGCTCTTATGAGATTATATGTGACAACATTTATACATTTGGTAAAACAATATATTTAAATCTACTGTTCCATGCAACCATCCTAGCGGCTGCGCTGCCAAAAACGAGCCGATCGCGCAGACTTTAATAAAACTTTTTAAATGTTTAAATTTGAAATGAGAAAAAAACTACACTCCAACTTGTACACGCTCTGTGCGTGTATAGTATTACAAACAGAAATTGGAAATCTATTTAAAATCAGGCCAGCATTGAGAACAGTAAGTCACTTCGTAATTTAATTCATAAAATTACTGTTTGATTATCATTCAGTGACACGTCGACAGTAACCTTCAAATTTGACAGATGAATTAGGAAGTTTGGAAGACATATGTTTTTCAATATTTTCTATGCTACTATACGGTTTTAAAAACTCCACAAGTTCCTACTTAAATCATGCGCAATGTTACAATGCCTTAACAAAACAGTTACATGTACAATTTGCAGATGAACTGTCATTACTTGAAAGCTGATTGACATTAGAATATTATTTACTGATTTGAATGAAACCAACTTAGACATGACTTACACTTTTCATGGTGTACTGGATTTTAAATAGCTTTCCAATTTTTGGTTGGAATATTATACCACTTTACCCATTAACAAAATGTACAGATTTACAATCACATCACCATGGTTGCCCACACAAGTTTAGTTTGACGTTGGAAAATACATGGCGGCCAACAATCATATGGCCACACTGTGATTATAAAGTCACTGTAGTTGACAGGGGTTCTAATATAGGAATACTTACTACTTACTACTTACTGTTGGGGTGCAAAGCTAGTTCGCGTCCGTAGCAGAAACTAGGCTACACGTGCACCCTGGATAGCGCTAAAGAACTAGCACAACAGGCAGCCAGTCCATCCAATAGGATCTCCTGGCTAAAATGCACAGAGGCAATTTGACATTGACATACATAAGCCCTTCTCAGGACTTCCCGACAAAGAATGCTGGAAACATCACAAATTTTATGTTATACACTGATTTTAAATGTTAACCTTATCTTTATATTTTTATATGTTTACTGTGCATTTCCCTTACCATACGATAAATAAAATAAACTTACTTGTTAGTTTATAAACACTTTAGCAAACGGACTTTTTAAGCTAATTCGTTTTACACCACATGGTTGCACTCTTCTTAGAATATGTTTTTTCTTCTCCAGGCCAGCTCAGGCTATAAACTCAACCTGTTAGTACGGCCCAGATGTCACTTAAAAGTATTAATTTCAATTCCCTACTTTACTTTATTGCGGCTCACCTTAACTTGACCCAAGAAAAAGATTTAACTAGATTTCCAATTATTGACTTAAAATTCAGTTAAAATAATTCAAAATCCTCTACTAGAAATTAGGGGTACAACCAACAGACAAGATAACTAACGTATCAGGTAGGGGTTCCCTGAAAACTAAGCAAAACAAAGGAACAAAGTTCGGTGCTTGTATCGTACTCCAGTGGCAAGGCTTAGCTAAATTCGTCCCGATACGGAATGCAATATGATCTAAGTACCTATATTACACGAAAGAAATAAAAACTTTAAACGCCTACAATAATTCCTAAAATGAAGGTAGGTCGCTGAGTTTTCGGAGCACTTCTTCACTCGTTAATGTTAAGTACAGCCTGAAATTACTTGCCTAATAACGGACTGGCTTGAAGGCAGCACGCGAAAAACCCAAGAATAACTACAAGCATCAGCAGATTCGTTTTTCCAAGGGATGATCTCGCCCACGTAGTACAGTCTACGTCGTTACATTACATGTTACGCAGTATTGTTCAACTCTTAATTTTGCGCTATCGAAATTAGGTTTACACGACCCATACACAACAATTAATCTGTCAGCAAACAAGAATCTTAGTTAAATTGTTTAATTTGATTTTACTAATGACTTCAAAGTTCAAGTCTTCCATATTTTTCTAAAGATTTAATATTTTTTAATCTCGAAGGGGGTATACATAACCACTTCAGATATGTTTATCTGTTATTTGTTTAAGCTACGTTTCTATACCAGCAAGCATAATAATAGGAGATATGCGTCTTTTAAAACAAATGGTTCTAATCCACAAAGATATTGGACGGAGATTTGATATTAAATATTTTAAAACGTAGTTTCATTTGTTTTTAAATTAAATCCTAATTAAACGATCGTTAAAATATGTGTACATTTGCGACATAGAATAGTTTCCACCTGTACTTAACCAGTTATCAAATTTTTCAATTTTTACGCAGTAAATTGACAAAACTAGATAAATACAGCTGGAACCTTTTCCGTGTTGCCAATGGGTACATAAAACTGAGAATGAATGGCATTGCATGCTTTAGAATTATCTAACTGTCATGACGAATCTGTTATTTTCAAGTTACAACATTGACGCTAGAAAAGTAGTTATTCATTATTATCTACAACAAACCTTTAGGTACGTATTCTTTATCTGGACAACCTATACACAAATAAAGATAATATTGTACTGTATTCACGACCACAACCAGTTATGTTAGACAGACAGTTTCATACCAATGAAACACGACTTTACACCAGTAAACCAGACTTTTTCTATTATAAACTGTCTTTTTAGTAAAAGTCGCATTGAACTGATTTTAACGTTGCTAGGTTGTGCGAGAACAATTTTCGGAATTTAGCGCTTTCCTGGATTTTCGGCATATTTTTAAGATCAAGTTTAGTAGTGTAGTCAAACTTTTATTCCATGCGATCTTTATTTCCAACCATTTTAAGTGCTAACGTTTTCTAGGCTGTTTAGGATCAATTAAAGTTTATTCTGGCGTGGTATTAATTGAACTTTATTCCTGCTTGGGTGACTAAATCTGTTCTCGCATGCAAAGCGCTGCATTGTGCCTTATCGCATTCTTAGAATTCTGTCGTTCAGACAGGCCAAAACCGTCCCGAAGCTTCAGGCAGAATTACTGACTCAAGATTTTATCAGCGCGACGTCTTTCGCATCTCCCCATAAGCTAAAGAGAGCAAGCAGCTAAGTCACGCCTGCGTGGGTTTATTTCGTTCCCGCATCTTAGGCCAAAGCATCATTCAGCGGCAGCCCTCGAGATCGTTCAGAAGAGTGGTGGGCGAGTTCGCGGCGCGCAGTTGCGGGCCGAGTAAACAAAGTAAATGTCGAAATTGTTGTAACTTGTGAGACTGCAATGTTAGCTGTCTTCAAGCCCCTGTGTCAAGTGTCGTGAAATGTTTAGCCAAGGGTTTCTTCTGTATCGTGGAGCTGGGTATCTCAAATCACGCTGATAGCGGATTTTAAGTGAAAAACCTCGTTTATGTGCTAGATCATAATCGTAGTGAAGTCACGAATTGCCGAACCGAATCTACCTACTGTAAGGTACTTCACTGTTCCCATCCCTAAGATTTACTGTCGTCACAACTGCTTGAATACCGCCGGTATACAGTTTCCCTGTTGGTCTTTTCGTGTCATAGTTGAGGTGCGACCCGCAGCTGCAATTGGACATCAATACGTAACGTCCGGATTCCTTCAACTCAAGGTATTTGTTAATTTTTAACCGTTGTACTGCCTATATATTTCCAGTGAATTGATTTTTCAAGAGTTGTCTTGGAAAATTGTGCCATTGATTGATTTAAATCGTGAGATGTTGAACAATACAGTCAAGTTTTAACGGCTGTATGTTGTTTTGCATTGTAAGTTCAAGTAAACGTTTTTGTGCCACTATTTGAGTGATTTTTGCTAATTTTGATACTGTAACGTACTAGTTCCTTTGTGAAGTATTTAAAGTCATTACTGTTTGGAAGGTAGCCATGTCGTTTGATTGTCATTTGACCGCTGTGTTTAGTTTAAACGTCGCTATTTAACATGACTAACCCCTTTCGCAAATATGTTTAAAGGTAACAAGTAAACATTTTCATGCTCATTGCCATTTACATATTTATTATTTCTATAGATTTCATTGTTAATTACTTACGTTTTTTATTGGTGTTTGCATGCATATTTATGTTTTGTTTTGATGTGCAGGGATGATTGTAAGCAAGTGTAACGAAAGGTAGGTTTAATTCAGCTGTTGCAGTCGCCGCCTCAAGCTGTGCCATGCCAGAAGTGGAAAAGTGGAGCACTTACTTCCACGTTCAGAGTGCGTTCACCTGATTTTGTTTTCCCGATTTAGTCCGAATGTGGTGGAGTCTCGATTATTTAACATATTTTACTTCACTTACCGCATTACCGCCCTAATCCTAAGGTAGTAAAGAACCCACCCCTTCTCGCTGAGCATCCCTAAAGCCTGACCCTTGTGTTACAGCCCATCGTAAAGGAAATTAGGGCTGCAATTTTGGTTAAATTTACCGATTGTGTCGTTAAAAGTATTTACGTTGGAACCAATTGTTTTTGTCGTATATAACCATGTTGTGGCTGTAACAAGCTGGCAGCCCAACGTGGTACATTGTCTTTGTTGTTAGCGATCAGTTTTTGGCTGTAACAGTTGTAATTGCTATTTAAATTTAATTAAATACCGAGAGATCTATATTAAACTTGATCGCGAGAGCCATTGAAAGCAGTCAAACTTGCCTAATCTGTAGCATGCTTTTTGTTGACATAGAACTGTGCTTATGACATTTTATTCATTTGTTTATTTTGACAGCGAATTAAAGTTAACGTCAGATTAGTGGCCTTTATAAGACTGGCTGTAAGAGTGTATGCTGTTAATGACTACTCACCTGTTCAGGTTTTTTGTACAACTGAATAAAGATATAACAAAAATTGGACACTCTAGAGAGATACTACTTCTGGACTATTTAAATAGCAGAACAGGGAAGAAAGATCAAGATAATGGAATAGGTAGATGTGGTGAGGATACCGAAACATACACAAATATACAACGACTCAACCAACTAGAAATCTAAACACGATAATCGATTAAACAAGAAACAAAAATGAAAGTCCAAGATGTACGACCATATAGGAAGCAACATGTGGCAGTGACTATTACTTGGTACGAGAAAAATTAGTCTGCCCAGAAAAAGGCAACAAAGAGAAATAATGGACGAAACAACTATCCCACCGACAGAAGTAAAAGCTGAGAGATATCACCTACACAGTCTGAGTCATGATGAGAAACTGATCGATAAAACTTTTACCAAGCCAGAACAACACTACCTATCAATATAGCAGCCAAGGAAGCACTAGGAACCTACAAAAGGAAAAACAAACAACACAAACCTTATTGGTGGGATAAACAGTTCGAAATAGAAATAGAAGAAAAGCAGAGAAATACCAAAAATACTTAAGCACAAAAACATAATGATGAAATCATATACGTATAAAGAAGCACACATCAGAGTAAGGAGAAAAATATGTCAAAAAAGAACGAAGATGGGTACTGAACTGTAGTAAAATAAATAACTACTGTGGTGGAAGAAAAAGCACAAAGAGTTGGAATCCTATTGAGAACAGTAATGGAAAACTTCCCAACTATCAACCATACATAAAAAAGAAGTAAGGACAATTGCAACAACTAGTGGAATTACCTATAATACACGGAAAAATTATAAAAAATAAAATAGAAAATTAATACAAAGGCATGGACCCAGAGGAACAAGCAGGCTTTAGAACAGGTAGTTCGACGATAGACCATTTATTTTGTGTTACACAAGTTATAGAGAACAATGGCAGTTAATCAAGAACTACATTTACTTTACACTAATTTCCCAAACTCAGCCGACAATGTTCTACAGATAAAACTCTGGCAAGCACTTTACAAAACTAAGATCAATGTGGGTTAATTAACGCAGTGCAGAACATATATGAGAACGTAAAAGCTAAAGTGAAAGGAGGGAAACAATAATTGACCCAGAGATTTAAAGTTACCAATGGGCTTAAACAAGGTTATTGTCACTTTTTAAAATATATCTAGAGCAAGTATTGAAACCATCAAAAAAGAAGTGTAGGAATATGAGCATCCCCTTAAACAACAGCCTCGTGTATACATAATGCTTTGCGGACGACCAGATTGTATTGTATTGGCCCAAGATTATAAAAATCTAGAGTATATGAAATGCAAACTAACTGAAGAGTACAGAAAATAGAGGTTGGAAGTTAATACGGATAAACAGAGTACATGTGTTAAGGTGGATTACGACAAGAAGATGGACTACAGATCAAACATGCCATACGAGCTATAAGCAAAAGTTAGATTTCATACTAAGTCCAAAGGGTTAAAACTTCATAAATTATTTTTAACATACAGCACTGAGCTGTAGTCTTAAATGAATCTTAGAGAACAACGAACATTGGAATTAGACAAATTTATATGAGTAAATATGTCAGAGTCATACATTGTGGAACAGCGCGGGCAGTTTCAAAAGTGCGAACATATGTGATCGGCAAACGATTCGGTCCGAAATGTGTTTGCATCGACCCCTCGTGGTCACACCACACTAGCAAAGTCACCTTCAAGTGATATAGCACGTATTCCAAGCACCGGCAGGATAAAAAAACCTGGAGGAGCCAAGTAGCATTTTTCCAAGATAGTAATACCTATATGTCGACAGAGTTTGCAACAAGCTCGAGTGAAACTGGAAATTATTCAAGGACATTGAATCTCATCACAGCAGGGTAGAGCTGGTTATAAGCATACCAGAACTTCACTGAAACTACAGTAACCATATTGAGAGCCACAAATTATAAGACGTAGTCATATTTACCTAAATAACCATATCTGAACCAATTTTCGGCGGATGTGGATCACTGGGTCATGTTGGTGGTTTCAGCGACAGATTCATTCGCACATCAACTATATGAAGCCCGAGGTTGTTGACCTGGCGGCAGCGAACAGCAGTACAAAGTGTCGGTAGGTGGTCTACTCATCGGCGCTCCAACGGATTTCATGTGGGAGAGGGCCAAGCAAATATCTCAGCTGAGACTACCTGTACGCATGTAAATTTACAAATTAATAAATATCTGCAGTTCGCGGGCTTTTATGATATATTCCCGTCTTTTATAGCGTCCTACGCTGTTTTTAGCAGATATTCGCGCCAATTTAGCATTAGTTTAGTAACGGACCAGCGATCGCATGATGATGCGTCGAACAATCAAATATGGCCTCACGTAATGGAACCCAATTGGGCTATTGTATAAAACAATTGATGTACGTTTTAGGGCGAAGAACCCTCAAGACGGTATATAATGATTTTGGCGGTCTTGGAGCGTCACTTACTTAGTTTTATCGTGACTTTCAACAATTAACTTTAAAACTTCACGTAAAAGTTGAACTTCTAATTAGTTACAGCGATATTAGCACTTATAAACTGACGTTGTGTAAACATGTGTTGTAAACTGTAAAACTGTGTACGAGTTACGAAGTGTCAATATTAAAAAGTTGTTTTTAAAAGTGTTTTGTTTTAATTTACGCGAGTGAAATTCGCTATTCTACTTGAACTCACCTTAATATCCAAGTGTATAAGGCCTTCCTAATGATCCCAAAGTACGTGCACTATACAGATCACTCCAAATAAGGGCAACAACACGACATCATCTGTTGCATCTTCGTCAGTGGCAGCCACATTCCGAAAGTGAGGGAGCACCAGATTGGCGTCATCGCACTACGTTCCGTAAAATAATACAGGTACAGACAGTAGGATTTTCGCTTTATTACTGTGCCTTTTTGTATGTTGCCTAGCCGGTGGATTTGTTACATGGCGTTGTACTCATGTAAAGCATTATTTAAGACCAAAATTTCCACCAAAGTAAGAAAATAATTTTCCTTTGATCTTTTAAACCCCCAGGAACCCACGTTTTGGAACGTAAATAGTTGTCCAGGTTATGCAAACCTAACAATTTTTTAACATTTTAATGACCCCGAGAAAGAAAGAATTCGTTTCAACTTTTGAGTCACATGCAAGTTAATGGAAAACAGTATTTTTTAAATAAAATAATATCTCTTGGTTGTTTTCCAAGCCAAACAAAGTTAATTAATCACAGTTAAGAATAGTGTAGTCCTGGATTTATAGCAACATTTTAGTCCAGTGGATGATTTTCTTATAGGTACGGTGTAAAATTGAAATTACTCCGCTAATAATTTTTTATAAGTAACTAATAACAAATAATGAGCAAGGGCACAGAAATATATACAATGTGTCCATTTAGTGCGTCGGTCTTCGATTACGCTTACAGTTATTTTCCCATAAAAAGTGTGATTGAGGTTCCCCTAATGCGGTTGAAGGGGGCACATTTCAAAATTATTTTGACATATATAGGGCGGCCCAAACAGTTTGGCTCAAAAAAGAATTAACTTTTTTAATGGGACACCCTGTATCTCTTTATGGATATTTAAACCCCATATTAGTTCTATGCTAATTCTAACTTTTCTTTTAAGTTCCTTTTATCGTTTCCAACTTATGAACGTTTTTAGTATTTTTTTGTCAATATCGAGCTTTCATTTAAAACGTCATATTTTCCCCACTTTTGAATATTTTTCCCTGAAAATTGAGGGAGTCGTCCACTAGGATACAAAAACGTTAAAATTTTATAAAAATGGTATATTTTAATACAGGGTGTTCACAATACGGGTTCAAATTTCAACATATTCAATCTTTATTTTATTTTATTTTTTAAATAGAATTTATTGCAGGAATAAATAAAGCCTTAAATTTCCTTTATTTTCACCCCAGTATGTTATACTTTATTCCAAATAGTATTTCAGAAACAAGATAAAGGTGTACTATTTGGCGAATAGTTTATATAGTGCTGTTAAAAAATCAATTTGACGGTTAACCGGCTCTCGGTTAACCACGGTTTTTCTATAAATCTAAAATAGGTTAACCGAAATCCTGAATATAACCGGTTCATAGACCGTTTTGTAAACCTGTTTATAAACCGGTTTAAAATCGATTTATAAACCGATCTAACAAACGTAAATTGGTTATACTTATAAAATGTGGAAGCTACATACTTTTAAATGAAGTAATAAATCGATTTTTAAACCAGCTTACAAATTGGTTTTAAACCTGTTTATAAACAGGTGTGCTAAGCACTTCGTCAAACGGTTTACCAACCGCTGCTTAAACAGGTTTACAAAGCGGTTCTTAAACAGGTTTACAAACCGGTTCGCGGTCCGGTTTAAAATCAGGCTTTCGTAAAACCGGTTTACCTGTGTTCCATTTATGAAAAACCGTCGCTTACCGAAAGCCAGCTTTTTAACAGCACTATTATAAACCATGTGCCAAATAGTATACGTTTATCGTGATTTTTATTGAAAGCTTAATGTCACAAACACTCTTTGGAATAAAGTATAATATGTTGAGGTGGAAATAAATGAAAATTAAGGTTCTAATTATTGCTGCAATAAAATATATAAACCTTCAGAAGTTGGAAACGCTGAAAGCAATTTAAAAGAAAAGTTAGAGTTGAACGTAGAACCTATAGGGGCTTAAACAACCGTAGGGAAATACAATGTTCTATTAAAAAAAATAATACTTTTATTGCCAAACTTTTTTTGAACACCATGTATATGTCAAAATAATGTTAAAATGTGGCCCCTTCGGCCCCATTAGGATTTCCGCAATAAAACCTTTTATCGAAAAAAAGTAAGGCATAATCGAAGACCGGCGCCCTAAATTGACACCCTGTATATAGGTTCAGTTTTCTCTAAAACTACTGATGTCAATGATTTCAAACAAGGGTACCTTTAGTATGAAAAAAGTCTAATTTTTCTATTATCTGACCAGAATTGACTACAAATTTTACTGTAAGAAGTTGTGACAGAAAACATTCCCCCGCCCTTGCATAAAGTACCCCTTTTCAACATTATACCAACTTTTTTCACGGTCATTTAATTTAAAATTATGTATTAAGGGCGTAATCAATAGATTATAGCACGAGGGAATGTTTAAAGCTCGACGCGAAGCGGAGAGCTAACATTTCCCGAGAGCTATAATCGTGATTAGGCACGTGGTACATACAACGTTTTATTTCATTTTAGTCCTCAAAATGGGCAAAATTCGAGGATTCAGTATTTTGGCTACAGACTACTGCGTCGTCGTTGTGCTGGCGCTGTGCATTTCTGGTGTGCTATGGTTTCTATGCAGATTGTTGGTGTTGCTATACTACATTGTTGGTACTTGTTACATGCTTAGCAACTTTATAGGCCCTAGGGCTATAAAAGCCATTTTACGCCCTCTATCGAGGGCCAATAAACAAGGTTATGGTTCCAAAATGAAATAAACTGCATTTATGATTCTGAGCAGGCTCTGTACCTATATGCATTATTTATTAATAGCGTAAGGCTCAGTTGGTAACAAAAATTACCAAAGTCAATGCAAAATTTGACAGTTCGTCGTTCTACATTCATTAAGAGAAATAGAGATGTTGGAAATAATATAACTGATTCCTCCACTTCAGCAAGGTGACACGATTGGGTTTTCTATGACTGCATCAATTTTCCCAAGTTACAAAATGTCAATGTCATTTTGACAGAAACTTTTTGTAACTAAATATTTGCTACACTGGTAAAAATATTCACATTTACAGTCTGCTCAGAATCACAAGTGGGTGAATGGTGTTACCCATAGCTGTCTGATTTTTACATGATTCAGAGCAGACTGTGAGAATGCATTTTTTAACTGTGTACAAATTTAGTTACAAACCAAACTTGACATTTCTCCAAAATTTAAGGTTAACATTTTCGTAAAATTTCCGTTTTAGGAGAGTTTGGCCATTTTTTTTCATTTAATTTGTTTGGTTTTCTTCGATATTTTTTTTGGCATTTTGTATTCAAGTGTGACTGTGAAAGTGTCAGTGTCAAATTATGCAGTGACAAAAAAAAATACCTCTAATTTTGGGGAAATGTAAAGTTTGGTTGGTAACTAAATTTCTAAACTGTTAAAAAAGCATTCTCATAGCCTGCTCTGAATAATGTGAAAGTCAAACAGATTATACTTCGCATTTCAATAGTATATTACGCAATTAGTTTAAAAAAGTGGTGTTTTCGTGAACAAGTATGGCTGGTTTGAGTACAGGCGTTAGCGAGTACTTAAACGCCATACGAGTTCAGTAAAACCACTTTTCTAACGCTTTGCTTATTCTATTTTAATTTTATCGCATTTCATAAGAAATGTGAGACACTAAATGTCAAAACATAACCAAGCTGAGCATAACTCGTTTCTATGTACTAAAGCACAATAAGCAGCTCCAGCTGATGTTATACGTTTGGCAGTAATGAAGTGTATTGTTGGTGGCACTGTAAATCTGTCAAATTCGACAGCTGGTTAGGTTTTGCGTCAGTATGTGTCAAAACTGATGCAAAACCGAACTTGCTAACCTTGAATTTGACATAGACTTACAGTGCCTCCAACAATACACTTGAGCATTGCCAAACATAAAACGAAAACCCGTTGCTATGTATAAATGTGTTGCTATGCAGAAAGGTACCACATTTCTAAACGATTTTGAATGTAGAAATGTGTTAGTAGTTAGTATATTTCTGAATGCAATGCAATGAAAAAAAATTCATGTTAACACGTGGGCCAGTCCGAAGCTGTGTTTTAAATTATTAAAGGCTGTTTACTTTACCAGTACAATACCAGTTACAATAATAATAAAAACAATTATTAAAGAAGAGGTCAGCACATTAAATTTATCGAGGCACCACTTTATGAAACGCCGCTGCGAGGAACAATCATTTGGCATATCATCACTTCATCCAAAACTTTATTCTACGGAGTACAATTTTGAAACGGACGTAAAAAAATCATTATTTTAGTGAGTTATTATGTAACAATATAATCATTTTCGAAGTTTAGTTGGCATAATTGTAACATAACTTTTCAAATTACAAATTTGAAATATCGGCGAACAGTCTCGATCGCACCCGACGACTCCCGAAGATCGCCGATAACTAATCAATGAAAGGTGTGTTTTCCAAAGTATAAATTGGTTTGGATAAGGCGTAATCGACGAAAAGCACAAGCAGTAAACACTAAACCGCCACCAAAGCCCAACGAAGTGCTGAAGATGTTAAAGTACAAGTTCGTGGTTTCGTAGTAGAGGTGTAATAGCCACTAAGTCGGGAGAATTTCAACCGTCAATATGTCAATGCCCAGCCGCAGCGGGATGTCCAAGTTGAAAAAGAAACATTTTCGCGTGAAGCACCAGAAAGTGAAGCTCTTCAGAGCGAACGAGCCTTTGCTATCTGTCTTCATGTGGGGCATAAACCACACTGTGAGTTGCCGATGGCTGGTCGAGCCCTTCTAACGACCACTTTTTGCAGATAAACGAATTAATGCACGTTACCATCCCTGTGATGCTCCTACCGGACGACTTTAGGGCTTATTCCAAGCTTAAAGTGGACAACCATCTGTTCAATAAGTTAGTATAGGTTAGGGTGCTCGGAAGGTTGAAATAAATAAAGCGTTGCAGGGAAAACATGCCATCCCACTTTAAAGTGAAGGAATACTGCCCGATGGTCTTCAGAAACATTAGGGAACGCTTTGGAATTGATGATTTGGACTATAAGGAGTCCCTAACTCGGTCCCAGCCACTGCCCGATGACTCGTCTGGAAAGAGTGGGGCTAAGTTTTATCACAGCTACGATAAGCTTTTTATAGTGAAGACTTTGACTTCTGAAGAGGTGGAGCGAATGCATTCCTTTTTGAAACATTACCATCCAGTAAGAATTATTTTGCCACGTCCAATGTATGAAGATTTTGTAAATTGTAAACTCCATTGAATCCAACAATTTTAGATAGGATAAAAATATATGTTTCGAAACGTTCAAATAACTGGTTTGAAACATCTGATGACATTAACGATGTGGTAAAATGGTTTTAACATTATGAAGGCACTTTTAACAAATAAATCTAAATAAAAAATGTATTTCTCATAGTAGGCTGTGGAAAATTAGTGAACAAAATAATTGGGCATTTGTTATAAAAACAAGTAAATAATGATTTTAAATGTGACATTTCCACGTACCTTGAGGTTAAATATTTGAAGAGAAACAAGCTTTTAGTCAATATTTGTAAATTAATTATTTTCTGGTGTAATTACATGTTTGTAGCAGTCCATTAATAATGTTAGAACCGCTGCTATGTCATCGTTAATAATAACCAAATTATAATTTTTCCAGTCTGTACAAAAAATTAGGATTTGAATAGGTGCTACAGTAGCACTTGGAATACTATACAATACAGGGTGCTCAAGATCAGAATGCACAGCATGGTGATCTCGTAAGTGGTAAGACAGAAATTTCAATAAGTGTAGGTAGTAAATCTTGTATTGGTTGAAAGGGAAAAACAAGCCGTCTTTGACATATAACTCTTTGAAAGAGCCTAATTAATGATGTAAAAATTTTGAAAATCAAAACTTAACCTAAAAGGTTTGACTGTGTATTAAAGACAGCTCTAAAGATGCTGATATTTATTCTAATTTATTGAATCTGTACCTGTTACCATTTTGCAGATCCCCATGCACGGAGCTCTTATCCTGGTTGCACTAAATAATGTATAAAAAACTTAACTGATCCAAACTTTTACAGTATATCGTTGAACGGCACGGAAAAACCCTATTACCCCAGTACTTGGGCATGTACAGATTAACAGTTGACAATGTCGAGACCTACTTAGTAGTGACGAGGAACGTATTTTCCAATCACCTTAGCACGCACCGCAAGTTTGACCTTAAGGGGTCGACGGTCGACCGCGAGGCTTCGGATAAGGAACTGGAGAAGGACTTGCCCACGCTTAAAGACAATGATTTCGTAAATCAACAGATGAAAGTACGTAGGGAAAGTTTATATAAATGGTAATCCATAATGTGGTTTGACTTGTAGGTGTACATAGGGGAAGAGGCAAAACAAAAGTTGCTCAATACATTAACCGCCGACGTGGAGTTTCTCACAAAGCTCCACCTTATGGATTATAGTTTACTTTTAGGTAAATGGTTTGATTATTTGGAAGAGTCAGAATTGGTAAAGGAGTGTTTTAGGTATACACGAGGTGGAACGGGGCGAACAAGAGCTGCAGAGGGAAAGGGAAAATGAATCCGATAATACGGGCTTGGATTCAGATGAGAGCGAATCGGGCTCGGGCCTAGAAAGTAGAAATATAGGATTTAGCACGCCACCAGACTCGCCAAATGCTGTTGCACAGTTTATTAGAGAACACAGTTTGCAATATGATGGTAAGTTTCCGATATGTGAATTTATAATTGAACATATTTTTAGTGACTGATTATTGTTGATTTAAGACATTTTTAAATATTTATAATGCCCTAAGTACCGTAGTCCAAAATTATCCGTGCAATAGACAATAGGAAGGTGATCCGTCATGCTTTTAGCGGAGATGCCTTGATATGAAGCAATAAAACGCGATAGTCTTCTCCACTAATATTTATTTTAAAGTTATGACGACATGTTTCGAAACCAAACTGGTTGCATCCTCAGGCCATAATGATCATCTACAGAGGCATATGGTTTACAATGATGTACATAATAAAGAAATTCACTTACTAGTAGAAGAAGCACATATTAAAGTGAGGTTAAAATCATGTTAAGATTTTTAACCTCACTTTAATATATTAAGCAGACAAATATCCAAGACGTGAAAAAACAGCTTTTTTACAGCTTTCATACATTTGCACGTAGTCAATGCTAGTAATCATTTAATCAACACATGAAAACAGTCGACTCGTCCCATTTTTGTTTTCACTACACATTGGGGTTTCTGTATATTTTCTTTAGTGACTCTGTCTATTTTTAGAAGAGTTACCATTTTGTTTGGATGCGTAATGGTTATCATATTGTAATGTGGCCTTTTCCCATGCCCTATAATTTACTGTAAATTTAGATTGCCCTTTTTTTGCTAGTTAACTCAGTTCTAAAAGCACAAGACCTGCTCTTACCTCAGTGCAGCTACGGGAAATGTTAATATAGATAGCTCCGGGAAATGTTAATATAGATAGCTCCGGCCTGCCCGCTGCGACCTAAAATGCTGTAATTATACATGCAAATCCTGCTAGAAATGAAAACCAAATAGTTTACATGAAAGTATCGAGAGATCCAAAAAAAACTGTTCCTCAGCGGGCTGTGGAAATTCAACGTATGAATAATATGTTGGTGACACTGTACGTCAATGTCAAATTCGAGGTTAGCAGGTTAGGATTTGCGTCATTTTGTGTCATAACTGACGGAAAACCTAACCTGATAACTTCGAATTTGACATTGACGTACAGTGTCACCAACATATTATTCATACGTTGAATTTCCACAGCCCGCTGAGGAACAGTTTTTTTTTGGATCTCTCGATACATATACTGTATAAAAGAAAGTACATGCCTGTAAATACATAAAGAGCACGGAACAGTCAACGAGCTTAATGCTGAATCTACATACTTAAATACACTCCTTAATTGTAAGTATGACTTATTATCAACGCCAAATCAAAAAACCCACAGTGTTAATAACATTTAAATTCCGCACACAAGTTTGCTTAATGCGGCATTGGCTCCAGTAGCTTGAAATCAGTTGACGCGCTATGTCCATGGAATGATGCAAACACCTTGTTCTGACGCTACTGATTCAACAAGTACGCGCATATGGGCGCGTAATGCTCGTTAAAACTATTGCATAATGCGTTGCAATAGCAGTTAATTCCTTATAACAGCTTTGGTTTGCCCCAATCTTCCTGGGCGGTGCATTCACTTGTAAAATGTAATTAATTATTACTTATAATCATTATTATTATTATAATAACGAAACTTGCCTTTATTTCATGGCAAGATGGCCAACAGATCAGCTCCGTGCCTTCGGTAGCTGCTTCCACAGAGACTTCGTGTGTTGGCTTCCTTGAAGCTCGAATGGCAGCTGGAATAGCAGCTCTTGAACTGCGATATCATGGGAATTCTTCCCCCAAGCTGGCACTTTATAATACTCCACGTGGCGTCCCTTTGGTTTAGACAAACGCTTCTGCTCGCACAAAGCTTGCTTTTGTTCTATTAATAACCGCACTCAACGACTGTATCAGCTGGTTTCTGTACACAATCCCACGTGCGACTCTCGTTTGTTTTAAATACATAATACGTTCTAATCTAAATACTACAATGTAAGAAATACAGTTTAGTTCTATACCTAGCAGAATAATGGTTAAATGCCACTAGATCTCCATGAAACTTCTCCTTTTTTAGTTTCCCTGCAAACTTTGGCATATGCTTTCTACTTGAACGGTCTGTTCCACAAGAATTTGTGTTATATTTAAATAAAAAAGTTAATAGCTACAACAGCACCCGATAAACCCAGCCCATCGGACAGGCAGAATGATACTGTCCGCGATCACAGTAGGTTCATTTACTAACGACTATATAATATTTAAGGTACTATAATAATATAATCTAATACTCATGTGGTGGGAGTTTCCTGTAGGTACAAGTGTAGCTTACTCTTGAAAACTGGTATATTCTGTGATGTTATGATTTCATCTGGAAGGGTATTCCAATCGTGAACCGCTCACTTGAATAAAATATTCTATATATGTTTTTTTTACTCTATTCTCTTGTGAGTTTGAGTGAGTGTATCCTCTGTGTGGATATTTTGGTTGTATGTGAACGTTGAACGTAATTTATCAAATCCAGAAAATCCTTCAGTAATTTTAAATGTTTCAACGGGGTTTCCTCCTCTTTTTCTTCGTAAGGTTTAATCGCAGTCGCTGCTCATATCTAAGACTTCTGAGTGCAATTGGCAGTTTCGTTGCTCTTCTCTCAGTTCTAGAATATTTATATCCGTCTGGAAGTATGGAGACCACATAACACACTATAATATTGCCCGTGCCAAGAGTCTCGAGCCTTGGCGTGTGCAAAATTATCGGTAAGTATGTCTCGCCCTTGTTATATTGCTATTGATAATAAGCGAATTCGAATTTTCGGGGATTTACATTCAACAGCCAGTTGTGTGCCCACTCTGAAAGATGATTTAGGTCTTGCATAGGTCTATGGAGTATGGATTACCTGATAGTTTGATGTCATCTGCACAGAAATTACCGTTTGCTTAGAATAAACTACACAGGTCAGCAGTGTATAAAATGAATAGTGTTGGGCGTAACACTGAGACTTGTGGTACTCCACTACGTACTGAGGGTGGCTTTGAGGTAATATCTCCAATTCTGACTGTAGGTTCGTGTTGATAGGAAGTCTCGGTAATATTGTAGTGTACGTCGCCTACTTTGAACTACAGTTCCTGGAACTAATAATATAGGAAGTAGAGATAAATTAATCCTCTTGTTACGGTCTACACATATTTTTTATATTACACACGAATGTTTGTACTAAGTACACACAAATCTCCCTCCTGGCTCTAGGAATGGTAGTTCAAAGCGAGCGTCGTACACTACAAGATAACCGAACTCTCTTATCCAAGCCAAGAGTATTCCTCTTACTCTGAGGTGTTCTAGCTTAAATAACAGGCATTTGTGTGGGATACCATCAAAACCCTCTCCGAAATCAAGGTAGAGAACATCTGTCGCAAGTCCATTATCAAAGTTTTTCGTCCGTTGTTCTAGTTTTTCAATCAGATTTGTGATTACATATTTCTGGGTTACAAAGTCGTGTTGGTTCTTCATGTATAACCCATTTTTCATACAGAATTTGTTCAGTTCCTTCACAGTAATTTTTTTATAACCTTACAAATAACAGAGGTGAGTGAGATCGGCCGGCACGTTCAAGAAATCCTCTTTTTTTATATATAGGTGTTATGTTTAAAAAATTAAATAATAGAAATTTTGCATCTTCTCATTATGCAACCAATGTAGACGACAACTATATTTGGAACCTGTCTGTTTGAAAATTTTTCCGGTTAATATTTACCTATGTTAGCTATGTTAGGGGACTTTAACGAGGTTGGCAACTTATTTAGTTTCCATAGTGAAACAAAAAGCAGAATTAAAATAATAACAAACACATTTGTGTACAAACACTATTTTTGGCAAATTGTTGCATTTCGTGGTGTTCTGTACATTGAGTCATCACAGATTCTCCTGTAACCCAAATTAGAATCCTGCGTCAGGTCGGACACGCGCAGGTTACCCGCATTGCGGATAGGATTTATATCAATATTGTGGGTAGCGGGTCGGGTGCGGATTTGAAACTGTTCATTTCTTCAACATAAATATTGTTTGTGTATAAAAAAATTGTACCTAATAATAATTTGATCGCGGAAGTGTGAAAATCACTTTCTTTATTGTGTATAGGCATTCTATGTGGAGCAAGTTGCGGGTACGTGCTGGTCTGATATTCAAATTTGGGGTCAAGTATGACTTAAAAGTGCAAAACTTGCGGGTCGGGTGCGGGTGCGGGTTTGAAACGGTGGGTCGCGGGTCGGGTGCGTGTATAAAAATGTGAAAATTGCGGTTTGTGAGTCCTATATATTCGACTCACGCTGGTCTGTGCCCAAATGACATCTAGAGGTTAAAAAAATTTCCACAGTTTAGTTAAGATTCTATAACATATATTTCTTCAGCTTTATGATGGCAGTGTAATGTAACAGACGTAGTATTTCTTTGTGAGCCATTTGGTGCAATTGGAATACGTTTGTATTTGGTTCCATCTGTCATTGCTGGGATTGTGTCGATTTGTCTTTGCTGAGAAGAGTTTTGCCTCTGGCGTTGAGTTACCGTACTCTTCTATCCCTTTCCTTGCAGAAGAGTTTTTCTTCGGGCGTGGTTTACACGTTGAGTTACCGTGCTCTATTGTTTTTTCTCCTGATGAAGCCCATTGCGAAAGTGGGCGAAACGTTTAGTTCTTCAATCTCAACACGGTTCAAACCCAGAAGTCGTTTGTTACATACATGACAATATGTATTTGGTAATGCAAATATGACGGGAACTGGGAAAATTAAAATTATGTATTATAGAAAAATATAAAAACCTCAGGTGTTAATTCTTGTGGTTAATATTTTCGTATGTTAGAGGATTTTAACAAGGTTGGCAATTTATTTCGTTTCCATAATGAACCAAAAGAGATGCAGAATTGAAATAATAACAAAGGTAAACACTGTTTTTGGGAAATTTTAAGGGCCGAGTCCCTATTTCGTGGTGTTCTGTACCTTGAGTCATTAGAGATTCTCCCGTAAGGCATATAATGTTTACTATCACAAATAATTAGATCCTGCATCGGGTTAGATACTCGCGGGTAGGATTTATATCCATATTGCGTGTAGCGAGTCGGGTGTGGATTTAAAACTGCGGGCTGCGGGTCGGGTGCAACTTCATTTCTTCAACATAATTGTTTCTAGGTTGAATTTTCTTCAATTTAATGTAATTATGTGTAGTCCAAACTTTCAATTTAGGACATTTGTAGCCTACGTCAACTCACAAAGAAGTGAACACAGCTATGGTTCTGACTGTATTGGTGTATTCAATAATAAAGTGTGTATTTATACACTAAACTAGGTCTGGGGCTGTTTACAGCTGCTTGACAACATAATTTTATCTTTTCTTTTGTTTTGATTAACTTTTTCTCATACAACATACCTACTTCTTTGGTGGTCTCTATTATTATTATTACTCTTAATATATTCTACTCCTCCTCTACCTTGCACTCATTTTCTGTTCCTTCCTCTGTACTTTTGTTATGATTCTACATTGTATTAAAACTCCTCCGTTTAAAGAAAACAAATAAGATTATTTTGCTGCGTCTTATATGATTTTACTT
Organism: Agriotes lineatus; assembly: GCA_940337035.1. NCBI lineage: Eukaryota > Metazoa > Arthropoda > Insecta > Coleoptera > Elateridae > Agriotes > Agriotes lineatus. The sequence continues at coordinate 71,079 of CALNHX010002951.1, forward strand.
GTTTTAGGAAATATAATACCCGAACTGGACATATATGCAATACCAAGTTGTGATACAGCACCAGTGAAGGAAATCTACTTTGTTGCCATAATAGACGTCCTGACACATTACGGTGTCAAGAAGCAGGCCGCCAAGGCAGCCAAAACTGTCAAGTACGGCTCGAACGTGGACGGCATTAGCACCTGTGATCCCGAACAGTATGGCAAGCGGTTTATCGACTTCATGTCGAAGGCGATCGAATAGAATTTCAGGGTGTGCCGCGGATTTTGAACATTTATTTATTGTGTTTGGCTGACTTTGACCTCACTTGTAACATTAATGCCACTTGAAAATAAAAGTGCAACCAATCGGGAAGTGCCATGTCGCTGTGTGAGTATGTATTCCATGGCAAGTCCTCTCCGTTGAGTTTGACGTTACATTAGTAACTTTCATGTGTCAAAGTTACACCCACTAAACATGAAGCTGGATTTTTTGTTTAGGCGTTGTACAATTCTGCCACGTTTTGTTTCTCATGATTTTTAAAGTGAAAAAAGCCTTCGCTTTGCTTCAGTTTTCTAATGTTTGTATGGTAACATTGAAAATATTTGCTGTGATTATTTCTGTGTATATAAGGATTAAAGTCGATCGTTTCAGATAAAAAATGATACGAGTAATAAATTGTTTAATGTAATAAGTGAATAGAGACAAGTATACGGTTTTGGTGTTGTGTTTTGTGTAAACCGTTTGTTTCGGAACTACATATGACGTACTTCCAACTGAGTATAGTGTACAACCGAGTGTCTTTCATTTTTTGGTTGGGGTAAGCGACATTCTGTTAGTCTCTTCGCCGATAGGATGTCTTTTACATAGTGGTGCAACGATTGTTATATTTTTATGGCTTTACTTGTCTTGAGCTTTTGTAATAATTCACTTTTAAGAACAACGGCAATAGCACAAAACTGTTATTATACATATCTATACAGAGCAATTTTTTATAAAATAACTTTCTAACATAGTGTAGTACACAAATAAATGATCAAGTCAAACGGAATTTTTTAATTCTGATCTAACTTCAATCCCTTGCAATAGAACCAATTCAATTTACGTTTCGTTAGTTAGGGCGTTACATAAACTCAATCTTAGCGTGGTAGATGTAGCAGCTTGTGTCAGCATTCTGCTTGGTGTAGAGAGTTCGTCTAACTACTACCAGATTCGTGTCTTTAATACCCAATATAGCCTCAATTGTTTCTCATTTGGTTTTTGAGGTTCCTGAATCCCGAGTGGAATTAGAAATTAATATGTTTCAAGTACGTGTGGTCTAGAAAGTGCAGCAAATGGTTAACATTCTTATTAATAGCAAAGTACCTATATAGTTAACGATAGTAAGCCTCCGTAGAAGCTTATCAGTGTTCTCTAGACGTTGCTATTGATTGTAGAATCAGGTCACTAGATCTGACAACTTACATTTATACGAGTAGCTACACAGCGAATGCACGAGCAAGAAAACTGCTAAGCTTCAAATTTACAATTATTTAATTTTTAACTGTCAATTGATTCTTTAGGATAATAACCTCACTTATTTAGTTTCATAACCTCTCTTTACTGTTGACTACCTCGCTCGCACTTAACGAACTACTTTCTTTAAGTTTACCCTAAAAAGTGAAGTGAACTGAAGCTATTAATAACAATTTTTCTCGTTTGTTGCTAACGCTTCACCACATGGCGTCTTTTTAAATGCTCGTATCTAATCCACAGATTGCTGCACCCAGAAACACAATTTTGTGTGGTACTTTTCAAACCCCAACTTGTTGCCCATTCACTCTACATTTGTTACAGATATGAGCATTTGCGCAACTTCGTCTCAATACTAGCTTAATAATTGTGAGTTGCAAGATTTTTATCAGTGCACAGTGCAGTTCAGAATGATCAAATTCAACCTCATTAGGTGCAATAGTAGCTGTAAAACTCATAAATTGAGGGTACTTTGGGTTGCCAGAGGTGGCTCAGGCTCCTATTAAAAACAGTATTCGTTGCAGCACTAAAAATACCGTAAAATTCTTAAGCGTAGACTTAGATATATCAATTACGCATGTGATTTAATGATAGGCAGCCACTAATTTGATGTGGTAGTTTCTACTGAGAGTATGACGTAATTCGACGGGCGCTAAGAGCATGCGTTAACTGGCTAAAAGCTATTTTGCCTAATATGCAAAAGTTAAATCTAGAAAAATCCTGTTTACGTATTACTACTACTGTAGCTGTAGGCCGTTTTAAAATTAATATCTAAGGCTGAACCTGTGGTAGAGACATTAACAACAGATATTTTCTACATTTGATAAATTTCTATTTGCTAAGTAGATGGAGGACAGTAAATTTTGCAGCTTTATAATAACGTACATATACAGGATGTTTGTCGATGTCGTTTTGCAGTATGTTTATTAATAAAGTTAACAAATATTTTCAGCATTATTGGCAAAATTGAATAGTCAGTTTAATGATATAAAGAAACCATATCAAAACACCCTGTATATACATACCTTTTTCTACAATTACGGAAGAATTATTGAGGAAATCGCCCGTTACTAAAAATATATTCCATGTACACTACGATTGGATCATATAAGTTTTGGTATTATTATAAATTATGGTAAATTATGACTGCTTATTTAAATAAAGTTAAAATGGTGCCATAAAAGCTATTATTTTAGTAACGAGCGCCCTTCTTGTAATTTTTCTGATTAAAATATTAATAATAATTCTGCACATGCAGCAAAGGCCAATTTATTATTTATATTTACTGTGCTTCATAGCGCTATGGTGTGTACAAAAATTGGAATATCCACTATCTATAGTTGAATAGTTTGTATTGCAATGGCTCTTTCAGTTTAGGATTTCTAAATGATGCCAAAAATATTTGTTGGCCTCACGGTCAATTTCGTCAGCTTTGAATTGTTTTAAGTATATTTTGTTATGTATAATAAATATGCAGTCAGAATATATGTTGAGGACTGTTATTGTTTGTTTCTTTTGTATATACCATGTTATAAATCATCTAGTCTTAATTACTATAAGGTGTGGAATTGTATTTCATTTATATTAGCTTTATTATATTTTGTTATTTGCCTAAACCATGTTAAAAATAAGGTTAAGAAATCCATTGCCCTCAGTGTATGGTGTTTATAAATAAATAAAAAAATTTAAAATTACCCGAGTATGAAATTGTTATTATCAATATACAGAATGCAGCAGGCTACTAGGACCATTGCAAAAGCAAGAAGAATATGCATATTGCCGTCATGGTGTTTAACAAACGAATAATCAATTTACGATAGCGGTAGGTCGTTAGGATCATAAATACGGTATAGATTCAATTATTAAATTTTTTAAATACAATTGCGGCCACATATAAAGTCCCCTTGCTTTTGCTATGGTCCTAGTCAAAACAAATCTTGAGTTTTAAAAATAAAGATATGAAGCAACGACGTAATACAGCTCGCTAAAATTTGCCTACACAGATACCAAGGTCAAGGCAAAAGTCAAGTGTGGAAAGTTGAGGTTAGGTATCTAAAATATGTGAAATTCTTAAAAATGGCTAGATTTATAGCTCAAATAATAATAGCCGGCACGCAGGTCGTGGCGCGGGCGTTCGCTAGAGCAGTAAAACAGGAAATGCAGGCATCCCAAGAAGCTGCTAGAAGGTTAGGTAACCACAGAAGCAGATCAGAGCATCTAGGCAACCTCAAATTGGGTCTGTCACTGGACGAGGCAAAGCAGATTTTAAATGTAAAGGATTTGAGCAAAGAAGAGGTAAAGACCCAGTACGAATTCTTGTTCAACAATAACGAGAAGGAGAGGGGAGGAACGTTCTACATACAGTCCAAGATTGTGCGTGCCAAAGAGAGGCTCGAACACGAATTAGCCGATTTAGAAACGAAAGAAAAACCAAGTGAAAGCGCTAGTAAAACTTAGCCTTTAGAATCTTAGTGTATTAATTAGTTGCATGCGATAAATTAATTGTATAAATAAATATGGTTCCAGTAATTGACGTTTACATCCCTTCCAAAACTTATTTTATGCTTTTACTACAATAAATTTATCGGGTATAAACATAACTCATTAAGGAGGGAAAAAAACGAATAATTACACAAAAATATAGTATTACTAATATATTCAAATTCATTTCAGCACAATTTAAACATGTATTATTGCCTTACAGTTGACGTAGCTTCTTGAACAACTTTCGATTTATGGGTTCCATCACAAAAAGGTCTCCGACTTGTATGTTTACATTGACAGAGCCAGTACTCCTTACTTTCTTCAACTTCAAATTTAATTGGCCTATAAATTTGCTTACTATTTAAAAATAATATAACATGTAACGACTTTACCTCTGTTTAATTTTCAAAAATACATCTTTATGAGTTCCGTCACAAAAAGGCTGGTTTTTAGACTTGCCGCACAGGCACCAAAAATACTTCTTCCCTGCAGAATTTAATCGGGATTTAGTTTTATCAAATTTGTGGTAAATGCAACCGTACCTGCTTCCAATTTCAACTTAAAAGGTTTTTTGTCGTACACGCTACCATTGATATTTTGCTTGTGCGCTGTTATATAATCTTCAATCATATTTTTTGGTACTTCTGGAGCCTTGCTTGAAGAATATCGTACCTGAAACTTCAAAGCAAGGTTATGTTTACATCAAACTGCTGATATTTTACTTACTGCACTGGTTATTGGAGAAAATGTAAAGTAAGAGTAAATATTTCGTGTACTAGTTTTTAGTAACATCTTTATTATTTAAAATTAAATTATGTATTTATTGCTACGGATGGTAAGTATTTGGTATCTAATATAAATTATAATCTTTTCCAAGTCCAAAGTTTACACTACTCACGTCAAGTCAAGTGATTTATTTTAGTTTACCTCGTTGTATGATCTTAAGATTTAACCCTTTTTGGCTTTTATTAAATTTCGTGTTTATTCCATGGGATAACCATTTGGTGTGGCAATTTTTAGTACGCGCCACATTGGTAGTGCACTATAATTGATGACGCAACAGAGTAACCGCCAACAAAAGTTAACAATAAATCCCCCAAGCAGTCACTCAACTGACGTTTTAAAATTTTTAAGAATGACTGCTCGTTCAATTATACAAGTTTTCGACCAGTACCAGAAAGCTAGAATCCAATTCGTTCAAACTGTTGCAGACCTTGCGCTACGGCAACAAAATATCGAGTACCTCGATCAAGGAAAGGCTCTTGGTGGGTTATCGTGTAAAACTGCAAAAACTTCTATCAACTGACACTTTTCCAGACTTACTGCAGCCTCTACTCAGCGATGTTTGCCCTCAAATCCAGCAGTGTGCAGCTATAGCTATTGGACGCATGGTCCATCACGATGCTAACTTGGCCAAACAGGTGTTAAACCGCAATTTCCTACCTCTCCTACTTCGAGGTATTGATAAACAAAATGTAAGAGATTTTATAGTATAGTCGTAAAATCTACATGTGATTAATAAAAATAACACTTTCTAATTGCAGAAATATTTTAAGAAATCGGTATTGTTTGTTCTAAGGTCTCTGTGTAAACATGACGAAGAAATGGCATCAATTGTCATCAATTCAGGTGGATTGGAAGCTTTAATTCTTTGTTTAGAAGATTTTGAGCCAATGGTCTGTATCAAACTGCTTGCAGGGAATTGGTGTTAGGTGCTTTTTATTTGTAGGTAAAGCAGGGAGCTGCTTGGGGTATTGGTTACATAGCTCGGCACAGTCAGAGCATGGCCCAAAATGTGGTAGACGTGGGGGCCATTCCATTACTTATGTTATGTTTGCAAGAGCCAGAGTTGAGTCTAAAGCAAATTGCCGCAAATGCTCTTGCTGACATTGCAAAACACAGTGATGACCTTGCCCAGAGCATCGTAGATGCTGGTGCAGTACCACATTTAGCTAGAAGTTTATCAAATCAAGATGAAAAATTGAAAAGACAGGTCCTGACTGCCTTATGTAAGTTATGCTATATGATTATTTATCGTAATGCCTCGATAAGCGTGAACTCTGTGTAAAAGAGCAGACGGTTACAAATACTTTACTAAATATAAATTATCTATTTAGCAAACATAGCCAAGCATTCCAACGATTTGGCAGAAGTAATAGTTGAAGCTGAAGTCTTTCCCTCAGTCCTAATACACATGTCTCATGCCTGTCCAATAGTTCGCAAAAATGCAGGAACACTAGTTAGAGACATCGTTAAACATTCCTTGGAACTCACACAATTGATAGTAAATACTGGAGGCATCGGGGCTCTGATGGAAGTGCTGCAGCACACGTCGGAAGAGTCGAAAATTCCCTGCATTACAGCTGTGGGTTACATTGCAGGTGAGTATTGTTTGTAATAGGTAGATTTAAGGATTTCAAAAAGCATACGAGATTTTTAAAAAGCCCATATTTTGTTTTTTCAATAAACAAAGCAAATTAGACAATTGCGATTGTTTAGCGTGACTAGGCAGATGCAGTGAAACTTCCAGTTATGAGCATGTCTTATAAGCGGACACGCGCTAATAAATAATCGGTGAGTTTTTTAAATACAGAATTTACTAAATGAGAGTTCTTAATAAACAAGCTTCTATTAACCAGACACGGCTACCCGTTTTGAATAGTTTTCATCTATGTACTCGCTTTTGTGCTGACACTTAAAACCGCTGATCAGGGGTAACAGCAGTCTTCACGTTCCGACAAAAAATAGCTGATTTGGTTTAAGGCCTCAATTTTGAAGATGCCATACTTGAGCATGCTAAGTAAACGACATTTAGCCATAATATTTTTAGAGCCCTTTCAAGTAGTGCTTAAAGTTTATTACGGTACTTTTGGAGCGTCCTCTGTATTAGTAAACATTTGCTAGTTGAATTTTTATCTTTGAGTATTATTAGGTGGCTTTTTGGAAATTTTACATGCTTCAGATTAGGTCTGGTTAGCTGTATCCTAGTTTTAAATATTTTCCTATAATTATTAAGCAGTTTCGTAAGCAACTCCCCGAGTAATTACCCTTATTTTACTAATTAAATTTATTCTGGTTTCATTTCTACAGATATTTAAGCCTGGTGGCTAGGCAACCGTTATTGCAATTATTTTAAACTATTCCTTTTGTTGTTAGAGCAAGGTTATCTCTTGTTGCAGTCATATCTTTCAGGAGGTTTTTTTCTTGGTGCACTTGCCAAAAATATCTGGTGACCTTTTGAAGCTGGTGTCGAATTCTGCTTATTCTTTCCAAGCAAAACTGCCGTGCCAGTTGGTTTTCCCTGCAGCTTCAGTGCTTCGAAAAGCCCTTTTGCTGGGCTCAACCCTCTGGATTCTGGATTCTGGATTAAAAATGGAGGGTGAGTTACCTCACATGCACTTAGGCCGCATTAAGTGGGCCCATTGTGCTACCTCCCAGCAGCTCTCCAAGTTGGGTATCACTCAAGCCATCCAATCCTTTGAATGTACTTAAGGACAACCGCAACTGGAGTGTTGCTAATTCTGACCATATTGGGCCAGAAGTCCCCCAACATGGATCCTCTGACTCTTGCGAGAGCTGGACAGTGGCACAGAACGTGTTCTGCTGTCTCGTCATCCTCGTTGCATCCGCGACAGTTTGGGCTGTCCACTAGTCCCATCCTGTGCATATGTTTGTTTAGAGTGCAGTGTCCAGATAGGATACCCACGACTAATCGAAGGTTTCTTCGGGACAGTTGCAAGCAATATTTGGCTGTCTTTGGCGAGGGCGCTGTAATAGCAGCTCTTGCTTGCCGGCAGCTTTGCATGTTAACCCATCTTCGTATGAAGCTGTTTAAGGTTTCTTGATATAGCATAGAGCTTAATATTGTCAGGGATATAGGGATTACGGGTTCTGGCCCCCAGAGAGGTTGCCCGGAAGCCAGTCTCGCAGTCTCATCAGCCTCCTCATTGCCGTAGTTACCGTCATGTCCTTTCACCCATACAAGGGAAACGACATTATTTTTTGAGATATCCTCGAGAGCTTCACGGCACTGCAGTACCACACCTGAGGTAATTTTGCAACTGCCCAGGGCTAGTAAAGCGGCTCTACTGTCACTGAAGATACCAATACATTGATTCTCGATTTTCCTTTCAAGAATTGCTTTTGCACCATGCATTATTCCAATTACTTCCGCTTGGAAGACAGTGGCCATTTTGCCTAGTGGTATGCTTTGGCGGAGGTTCAGATCGTCAGAGAAAACTCCGGCACCCGTTCCATGCTTTGTTTTAGATCCATCAGTAAAGATGGATATATCTATATGCTGGGTAAACCCGGCATTTTCATAGACGGCCTCATTCAGGATGCGGGTATGCCTACCTCCCCTGCTTGCTGTGTGCCACAGCCCTTTGTAGCGCAGCCTCAAGGCGGTCCTTACGGCTACTTCCTCCACAAAAAGATCAAGTGATGGAAGGCATAAAACCACCTCTAAAGCGGCTGTAGGGGTTGAGCGTATAGCACCTGTAGAACTAAGACAGGCAAGGCGTTGCACATGTCCTAGTTTACTTGCTGCCGTAGCCTGTCTGACCCTGGGCCACCAGACAAGTGCTCCATAACATAGCATGGGCCTTATCACGGCAGTATACAGCCACAAGGTAATTCGGGGGGAGAGTCCCCAGGATTTACCCAAAGCGCGGCGACACTGCCAGAATGCCATGCATGCTTTTTCAGTTTTAACTTTTAAATGTTTCTCCCAATTCAGCTGTCTGTCAAAAATAACTCCCAAGTATTTGACATTGTCTGAAAATCTGAGAGAAGTATTGAATAGCAGAGGTCTACGTAAAGGTCCTAGCTTCCTTTTTTTTGTGAAAAGTACCATTTCTGTCTTTGAAGGGTTGACAGAGAGGGCCTGTTCATTACACCATGTTTCCGTTATTCGAAGAGCTGTCTGCATCAAGTTACAGAGCATGCTCTTGAACTTGCCAGTAATGAGGATGACGATGTCATCCACATATCTAGTAGTATAGAATCCAGCATTATTGAGTGTGCTTAGAAGGCTGTCTACCACTGTATTCCACAGTAATGGGGACAGAACCCCCCCTTGCGGACAGCCCTTCGTCACAACACCTCTAATGGAGTTGTCTCCTACATTAAATTGTACTGCTCTCATCGTAAGCATGTGTTTTATCCACTCACAGAGAGTGGGTGCCACACCATGCCTGCGTAAGGCAGAGTTAATGCTCTCAAAGGAAGCCTTGTCAAAGGCTCCTTCAATATCAATGAAAACTCCCAGAGTGGACATTTTATTGTCTAGCGATCTCTCAATACGGTTCACTACAGCATGTAGCGCCGATTCAGTAGATCTCCCTGAGATATAGGCGTGTTGGTTCGGGTGCAATGGGTGTAAAGCCAGCACCCTTTCCCGTATTTCTCTGTCACAAAGTCTCTCAAGCGTCTTTAGTAAGAAGGATGTAAGACTAATGGGACGATATGATTTGGCCTGGGTATAATCCGTACGCCCTGGTTTAGGTATAAAAACTACCTTCACTTCTCTCCAGCTCTCCGGTATATATCGAAAGGCGATACATGCCCGGTAGATGCGCACCAGGTGAACAAGCATCAGGTCCAGTCCCCATTGTAGCAGGGCTGGAAAGATACCGTCCACTCCTGGCGACTTGAAGGGGAGAAAGGAGTTTATAGCCCAGGTTACCTTGTCACCCCGTACGACCTGATTTGCCACATTCCAATCCTCTGAGGGAGGTGGGATATTGGGTTTTGGCCATACATTGTCAGGGGTGACAATACAGCCTGGAAAATGTGTTTGAATTAGCACTTCCGCTGTCTCTCCGGGTTTGGTTGTAAAAGAACCATCCCCTCGCCTGAGACAGCCTGGCTGTTGATTTGGATCCTTAGAAAGGATCTTCTTCAACCGAGCCGCGGAGGCAGTGGACTCTATGGAACTACAAAACGTTTTCCAAGAGTCCCTCTGTCTCTGGCGGATTTCTTTTTTGTATAATCGTTTTTGGTCTTTATAGGCCTCCCAGTCACTAGTAATTCTAGTTCTTTTTGCTTTGTTAAAGAGTTTGCCCAATGTTGATTTCATCCTGTCGAGTTTCGAACACCACCAGGAGGTTGTGCGACTCGCCTTGGATGTTTTCAAGGGGCATGACGATTCGTAAGATTGTAGGATCGAGTTCTGCAGGTTATCCACACTGATTTGCAAGTCCTACCTGATCAATCTTTTCTGGGAAAACCGAGTTCACCAGGTGAGCTTCCAGATCTGTCTTGTAAGATAGTCTGTCAGTCCGCCTAGGATTTCGATATTGTTTTGGTTGAGCTATAGTTCCAGATAATTTGAAACAAAGCCATCTGTGGTCTGACATAGACACAACAGGTGATACCTGCCAGCCCGCAATATTATTGGAAATATCTGAAGAGACCAGAGTGACATCAATCACGGTCTGGCTACGCGTTGTGACAAAAGTTGGTTCACATCCACGGTTCAGTATTTCTAAGTTTGTACTTATTAGGTACTCAAGTAAGAACCTACCTCGGGTGTTAATGCCACTGCTACCCCACGAAACGTGGTGAGCATTTGCATCACAGCCAATAATTAGGTTTTTGTTGTTCCTCTCACAGTAGTTCACCAAATCGATCAACTCCGTGCTAGGTGGAGGGTCAACTGAGTCACTGGGGAGGTATACCGATGCGAAAATGACATCTTCCTTCCCTTCGTTTATACTACAGCTCATCTGTATCGCCATAATATCACGCGTACAGAGGTGTGGCAAAGCAAAGGCTTGTAAATGCTTGGGACAGTAGATGCACGTCCTTGGTTTCTCATGGGTGCTATCTGTAAAAACAGTGCCATTACGATTAATTAATCCACAGATCTTAGATTTTACAATCCAAGGCTCTTGTATTAATGCAACAGTGTCCTGCTGGCTGTCGAGCTGTCTGCGTAGAGTAACAGCAGCCTCTCGACAGTGTTGCAGGTTAATTTGTATGATGTTTAGTCCAGGTTGGGAGGACATGAGGTCGACAATAAATTATTCGACCTCGGTGTCCGACCCGGACCCTAAAAGCATACTCATCAGCTCCCTCTCCTCCTCAAGAGTATCCATGGGGGTGGGGAGTTGTGAGGCTTCTACTTCGGATGGCTGCTGTGGTAGCAGCGGCTCTCCTACTGGCGATGGAGGGGTATCCGAGGACGCACCCTGCTCTGTAACAGAAAGGGGTTTAGGGGTATCCGTAGACGCACCCTGCCTTAAGGGGTTGGAGTCTGGAACTGCATCTCCAGGCCTCTGAATTTTTAATTTTAGAGTTGTAAACTGATAGTGCAGTTTACTACCTCTACTTTTGACTGCTGTTTCAGCCTTCTGGTTTAGCCCAAAAACTAGGAGTCTGCCAACGGGTTCCTCCTTTTTGGCTGTGTGGAAGAGGGGCCAGTCCCGAACACCTATCCCGGGGTTCTGCACTGCCAGTCGGCGAATAACAGTCTCCGTAGGTTCAGGTTTCCCTGGAATCCACAGAGCTGCCTTCGCCAGCCTGGGCAGCCGATCCACCTGGACGACATTCAGACGGGCGCCCTCCCATAAAGTGGACAGGTTTGACACTGCCTCTGTTAGCCACTTCAGAGTCTGGTCATCCTCACAGGTGATTCTAAGAATCTCCCCGGAGTACTGCCAGCCCTTGAAAGTGGGTGGAATTTGGCCTTCGGCTAGGGCGAACATGTGATTGTCCAGAGCCACTAGCAATTGAGCTTTTATTAGATCCGCTTGGACCTGGGTGATCTTACCGAGGGGGGTCCTTAGATCCACGATGGCCACGCGGAGGTGCTTCGTAAGGGCCTCTTTGTAACCACCTACCCTTTCGGTTACTTTTTGGTCTGGCTTGACCTTCTTTTTCGGATTAGAGGTGGAGGGTGAGCTTCCATCCGATCTAATCCTTTTGCTTGTGGAAGGTGTAGGCCTACCGGAACCAACCGCCGCCTTGGGGCTAGCTCTGGGAGCCAGTCCCTTGGTAGTGGTTGAGGATGACCCACGTCCCTTTCCACTTCTGTCTTTCATTTGGCCTGAACCTGCCACCTTAGGGTTAGCTTCGGCAGCCAGCCCTTGGGTGGAGGTAGAGGCCGTAGCGCCGGAGTTCTCTGCAATTAAGCGAGCCTTCCTCCTGCGCTTCTGTTCGGCACCAGAAATCCTTTTCCTCTTTGGAAGAGTCTGTTGCTCCTCTGTTTTTTGCAGCTGCTGTTGAGCTTCTGCTTGAGGGGTATCCGAAGACGCGCCCTGTGTGGTTTCTTTACTCTCGTCATCCATGCTGAAAGAAAAAATTTTCATCTCCCTAGCTCCCCACCCACCACGGAGCCCAACAAGGGGACGCCGAACTTCGACGCCAAGGATACTAAGGAGATATAGCTCCCAGAGATGAGTTGCACACGAGCAGGCACCTTTAGGCGAGCCCCAGGATATCAGAAACCGGAACCCCTAGGGACCTTAAGGACCCACTGCATGCACCTTCACCCCCAAAGAGCTCACCCTTCCGGCGGTCTGACCCGACGGAACAGCCGATTGATCGAGGTGGGTTAGTCTCGACCTCCCGTCTAAGTGAAATCAGGGCCAAAGAGATGTGTTACTGCGCTCCAGGAAACCAAACCGTCCCAGAGGCAGCTCAATCCCCAGGATCCCTTCATCCAACCGACACGGGTTGCCTCGCACGGCACAAACACGAGGGTAACCTAAGACCCTGTGAAATCCATTGAGCGGTCACAACTCAATTAAGAGGGGGGATGGTCCGCGGTGGCAGCTTTCGTTCCATCACACAGGAGTTTAGGCCCGGGATATCGCTACTAGCTAACCACTAACCTTGGTCCGGAGGACCTCAGCCGTTCTCCTATCCGCGTAGGTAAGGACTGGATACTGTTGTGCCTCATAAAAAGGCACGCCTTCTTACCGAAGCATCGGGCTTGTGACGATTTACCTGACCGACTATCCAGCGAAACCCCTGTCAAGAGAACCGTCATCCAACCTACCGCACTCCCAAAATTAGCGGGGGGAGAACACCCCCCATTCACTCTGTGTTCCATTCATTAAACTTCCGCCCTTCATCCTCTCAATTAATCCATCTTCTAACTCTCTGTTCTCTACTCTGGTCACACGAATCATCTATTCATGCCATTCGTACCGTCCATTGTCGAAGTCATGTCTCTTTGTCCGCCTCGGTTACAGTTGTTCGTATCATATTTATGTAGCAGTTGTGAGTTTATGCCCACTCTTCATATTCATATACTATTCCCTTCGCTAGTTTAGCAAGGACTTGTAGTTCGTTTTGATTAGTGCGCGTAATCGTATCGGCCATGGAAGGTCCCTGGTTGCTTGCTGCCTCAAGAACGTCTCTCTTGCTACTATTCGCCTTTCACTTGTGCAGTTATATATGATATGCTCTGTACTATCAGCTTGTGTTCCACACTCGTATATTGGGCTTGGTTCTCTTAGCGAGAATCTATGGTAGTAGCTGTTGAAAGCCCCGTGCCCGGTTAGCAATGCTGTCAGTTTTTTAGTTAGAGTAAGTTCTATTCCGATATTGGGTACGAAGCTATGTGTAGTGCGGCCTGTGGTCCCATTACGCCATTCTTCATTCCAGTGTTGTCGTAGCGCCTTGTGCATATTTCGCTTGAGGTACGCCTGGGGCAGTGGGTGCTTCTCGGTATTGGGCAATTTCGTTGCCTCTTTGGCGAGTACGTCTGCTCGTTCATTCTATTTGTTGCCCGCGTGAGCTTTAATCCACCTTAATTGTACTCATCCGACAAAGTTTTCCGACGTCAGAGTTTTATAGATGGCCAGTGCTCTTGTGTTCCGTTTTCTGTGTGTTGTTATGGCTTGCAATGCCGCCCGAGAGTCCGAGTATATAGTTGTTTTGATGCTACCTGCAGCTTTATGAATCGCTGTAACCTTGAGCTGTATGGCAGCCATTTTCGCCTAGAATACCGTGCATTGGTCCTGCAATCTCGATAATCTATGCTCAGTTTCTATTTCATTAGTAATCGCGACGTACGCAGCCCCTACTCTGCCTTCTAGTTTGGATCCGTCGGTGTATATCTGGATGCTGTTCTGCTCTTCTTCGGTGTGGCTCTATTCTATTATTCATAACCGGCTGGCTATTGCTGGCTGCGGGAGTTGATGTGCTTTAAGCCGAATTTCCATGTTATTATTCCCCGTTATCGCTTCCTGTGTATCATATGCCTCTTGAACCAGTAGGTAAATGGGGGAGTGTTTTCCAGCACCTGCAGGGCGTTTGTTGGAGCCGTTCTGTACGCTCTTGTGATGGCTAGGAGGAATGGTCTCTGTGCCGCGTTCAGGTGTCTCCTAATCCTTGTCCTTTTGTTTGTTTCCCCAGATTTTAGCTCGGTAGAGTAGTATTGGTTGGACTGCGGATACGTATATTACCCTAAAAGGGTGTTAGTCGTCATCCCCTAGGTTTTCCCGCTGACCATGATCAAGCAGTTTGAGATCTTTGCAACCTTTTCCTAGTCATTTTGATGTGCTCTATCCAGTTGAGTCTTCGGTCGATTGTCATACCGAGGTACTTAACGGAGTAGTCCGATTGTAGATTTTTGGAATCTGTAGTAATTGTTGGTTTGACCGGTGCACTCTTGCGAGTTTTGCCTCCATTGTACTCTATCTTGTTATCTTGTGCCCATTGTTGTGATGCTTTCCACGCTGCCTTTTATTTTTCTTCTACGAGTCGGAACTCGTTTCTTCCCCTATGTCTTGTAGTGCGGCCTACATGTTTTGGAACCAGTCTTTCTTTAGCACAAGCCATAGTATTGGCCCTAAACAGGACCCTTGCGGACATCCTCTTGGCATTCCTGCTACTACTTTTCCACTTGTTATTTTTCTTTCATCCAGAAAGCTCTTGGCCAGTCGTGCGATGTTGCTTGGGCATCTTACTTTTCTCAGCTTGTAACATATGACAGGGTGCCACGCTGAGCTAAAAGCATTCTTAGTGTCTAGAGTTATGAATGCCATATCTTTTTTGGTTTTCCTGGCCTCTTGATTCCCCCGTACAATATTCTTTAACGCCATAGTGGTGTTCCTTTGTTTTCTGAAGCCGAACTGCTTGTCGTTCAATAACCTGTTCGCTTCTAGGTAGTGGCTGATTCGGTTTGCGCACAGCTTGTGCAGCACCTTTCCAACAGTTGACAATAGGCAAATGGGCCGTACCCCTTCTTGTTTTGGGATCGAGGCAACTCTCGCTATCTTCCATTCGATGGGGAAGTGTCCCAGGTTTAGGCAGTCGTTCACTATCTGGCTGCCGCTGATAAAAGTGAATTATCTCTAGCAGTAATGCTTGATTATTCGAGGGCTTTTGACACGATACGCCATGAAGTACTGTTAAGTATTCTAGATTATATTGGTTTTGACGTAACAGCTCGAATGTTCATAAAAAATTATCTTACAAATTTCTAAATAATAAAATGAAGAACTTGTAGTCTTCCCCACAAATTTAATTAGGTGATAAACGAAGTTACAGACTCCGAGTCGGGAGTCGGTTGAAAGATCTAGGCCGTTGGCCTCGTGTTTTACTATTAATTCATCACCCTGTAGGGGAAAATTTAAATTTAAATCTATGTTAACATTTTGATTTATAAATATTGTTCTTCCTCTCAAATTTAATACCTAATTTTTACACATGTTATAATGGTTGCCTGAGATGTTAATCGTCTTATTTAGTTTTATCCATGTCATGACATTTGTCCTTTGTACCATCCAAAGTTTATAACCTTCAAATTTTGAATTTGCCCATCAGGCCCAAAATGTTACTTGTTCTTTTCACATAGTGTTACTATGATTACCCTTTAGCCATTGGAAATGTTGCCTCTGAGGATGACAACTGTCGAAACTAGTCACGCACATATTCTGTAACTTCGTTTATCACCTAATTAAATTTGTGGGGAAGACTACAAGTTCTTCATTTTATTATTTAAAATCCTACCCCACTTTAAGCAACAATGGATCAACACCACATTACAAATTTCTCTCAAATAGTTGTATTAAATAAAATAAAATCTAAAGCTTTGCCGTTAACACTTGGTGTTCCTCAAGGATCAATTTTAGGGCCTTTGTTATATATCATTTATACCTTCAATTTAAAAATATCTCTAAGATTTTGTGATTACCATTTTTATGCAGATGACACACAACTATTAATCAAATTTAATCCCGATAAAGTAGATGATGTCAATGCTGAAGTTAATTTTGATCTTAAAAATCTTATAGAATATTCGGAAAAACATAATCTACAAATTAATGCAAGTAAATGTTATGTGATGTTATTTGGTAGGGCAAAAACTAGAGATGCTAATGTTAATAATATATCTATTAAAATAAGGGATGTCATTGGAAATTAAAGATTCTTGTAAAAATCTAGGACTTATCATCGATAATAAATTAAGATTTAAGGAACATATGTCTAGCAAATTACAAAAATCATATTTAAATTTAAAAATTATCTTTCAGAACCGATTTTCCTTGAATAAAAAAATAAAAACTGTGCTGTGTGAATCACTTGTGCTGTCACAATTCAACTTTTGCGATTCTGTATATGAACCTGGTTTGGATAGCAGTGATATTAAGAGAATTCAGCGTATGCAAAACTCCTGCCTGCGTTTAATTTTTGGTATTAGAAAGCATGAACATATCTCACACAAATTAACTGAAATAGGGTGGTTAAATATGACAAATAGAAGGGTGCTTCATGCTGCTAATTTATATCATAAAATTGTATTTAATAAAATTCCTTCTTATCTTTACAATAAAATAAACTTTAGATTTGATGTCCATAATCTTAATGTACGGAATAAATCTTTAATAACACCTCCGTTTCATAGAACTGCCTTATTTGAAAGATCATTCTCTTATAATATAGCCAGGGTTTACAACGCCTTACCAGGTTACTTAAAGCATTGTTCACCAAATAAATTTAAAACAATTTTTTTTAACATTTTGTTCGAAAAACAACATCAAAATTTATAACATCAAATAGTATAATTCAAATCGCGTTATCAATATAATCAAGTTTAGGCAATTCTGTTCTTAATATAATTTTTTTGCTCGTTTAAACTATTACTCTTAAACTATTACTCTCAATTCTACACACACATTGGCAACTTATTTAAAATCAGTATTTCAATTAATAAATACTGCTGACTCTCGTATTATTATGAATACTAATATAACATATATAAAGGGTTAAGTGGAAGAGCAGATTCCTATCTTCGGATTGTTATCTGAACTTCGCCCCGTTGGAGCGAATACGCAACTCTGTGATGCCGTTGGTTGTTCATTACTCGTATTGTACTGCTGATATATTTTCTTTTCTTTATACTATATGTGGGTAGTTATGTATTTGTTCCAATAAATGCCATTTATTATTATTATTATTATTATTATTATCTTTGTGAATTGCTGTGGATCTGCTTCATAAGTTTTCCGGACTACCAATGATGATATGTCGTCTGGTCCGGGTGATATATTCTTAGATGCCTTCTTCACTACGCTTTCCACTTCGCTCTCGTGGAATTTCGGGTCATCGTTGTTGCTGTGATTTAAGTTTCTGACGTCTTCCCTCCTCATCTTGTGGGAAGGAGTGTCTTTCGTTTGGTCGTCTTCTGGGAAGTATTGTCTGATCAATTGCTCGTCGATTTTCTCATCTGTGGTGGCCCACGTCCCGTCCTGTCTCTGGATCGCATTCTTTGTTTTATGTTTCTTCGTTCTGGCGGCTAGGATTTGGTTTGGTAGCCCCCACGGGTTGTTTTCGCTGTTGTTTTAACATAGTTTCTGAGCCCTTCTATGCGTGCAGACTTTAGGAGCTGTTTATAGGCGCTCCTTCGTGTTTTGTAGATGCGGGTTTTATCGTCTTTTTGTTCTGCTGTTGTTGCGACCTGGGCCTTCTTACGCAGCTTCTTCACCTCCTGCCTTGCCTTGTACAGCTGTGCGTTCCACTAGGGTTGACTGTCTTTCGCTCTCCTACCCTGCTTTGCTACGGGCATACTGAGCTCACATGCTGTTTGTATGGCCGTTTGGAGTTCCCGTATTCTGTTGTCCAAATCTCTCGTTGTTTCTGTAACTGGGAGTCTTTGTGTGGCAAAGAAGTGCTTCATATAGCTTATGTATATCTGCCAGCAGGGCCGAGCCAAGGGTATCTGCCGCCCGGGTGCAAGATATAGTTTGCCGCCCCTATAGCGTATAGCTCCTTAGACGTAAATAGTGTTAATTTTAAAATTCTGCGTTGCCTTGATAACTGTAACTTGTTTTAAAAAATAAAAAAATATAAAGGTTATTATAAACTTTATTATTTGTATAAATTAAAAAATTATAGCTATTAAGGCAACTAGTGTTTTACAGAGGATTTAAAAATCGAGGTCGATCATGTTAAAATTCGAGCGAAGCGAGAATTTTATGATCGACCGAGATTTTTAAACTGTAAAACACGAGTTGGCTTCAATATTTTTTCTACAGCCGAGGAGTATGTTAGTTTAAATGCCCTCGGGGCTTCGCCCCTCTCCAAAGCGGCCCTCGGGGCTCCACCCCTCTCCAAGGGGGCCCTCGGGACTCCTCTCCTCTCCAATGGGGCCCTCGGGGCTCGGCCCGTCTCCAAGGGGGCCCTCAGGGCTCGGCCCCTCTCCAAGGGGCTTTTGGAGCTCCACCCCTCTCCAAGGGTGCCCTCGGGGCATCGCCCCTCTCCAAGGGGGCCGTCGGGCTCCGCCCCTCTCCAAGGGGGCCCTCGGGACTCGGCCCTTCTCCAAGAGGGCCCTCAGGGCTCGGCCCCTCTCCAAGGGGGCTCTTGGAACTCCGCCCCTATCTAAGGGGGCCAACGGGGCTCCGCCCCTCTCCAAGGGGGCCCTCGGGACTAGGCCCTTCTCCAAGGGGGCCCTCAGGGCTCGGCCCCTCTCCAAGGGGGCTCTTGGAGCTTTACCCCTCTCCAAGGGGGCCATCGGGGCTCCGCCCCTCTCCAAGGAGGCCATCGGGCTCCGCCCCTCTCCAATCGAGCACCCGGGGCTCCGCATACAAATCGGTCCGATATAATAACTGTACTTTTAATCTTCACAAATACGGTTTTATAAACTCTTAAAGTACTCCGTGCTTTAAATGGAATGGCGTGTTTTATAGACAACATAAAGCACGCCGCATATGACCCTTGGAAACAGTTTAAAATCACGGCTGTAGAAAAAATATTTAAAACAACTAACATAATGCTTTAATAGTTATAAAACAAAGTATTGCTTAAATTATTTATTATTAGTAACTTAGAAGTTATAAACATGAACTAAAAACTACATAAATTCTAAATTTAAATATCAAAAGCGACTTTTCTTGCTTTTTTATTTGCAAATTCTCGTATTAAATCCGTCATATCTAACGCCTGGCAGATCTCTTCCTCGATGCTTATTACAGCCAAATTTGTAAGTCTGTTCTGGCTCATAGTAGATCTCAAATAGTTTTTAATTATTTTTAATTTTGAAAACGATCTCTCACCATGAGCCACAGTGACAGGCATCGTTAAAAAAATTCGTAGGGCTACAGATAAATTCGGGAAAGTGCTAATTAAATCATTAGCCACAAGGTATTCTAAAGTTTCCTTGGCCGAAGTCGTATTGCTTTTATTATAAATGGACAATATTTCAATTTCATTGCACAAATCAATTGCATTAACATCCATTTGTTTTGTAGATGAATCGGTTAATTTAATTTGTAAATCCATACAACATTTCATTAATTCTTCTTTATCTATAGATAAAGAGCCTAAATTATTTAAAAAGCCAAAATAGGAGTTGCACTCGTTTAACTGTTCAAATCTGTCATTTAATTTTGATATTACTATATCAAGAATATAAAAATAAAAATTGACTTTGAAATTCAACTCTGGTGATTCGATTGATTCATCTCTATGTTCATAATCAAAAAAAAACCTTTGCTTTTCTCGGTCTAACCAAGCCTACAGCTGGAAAAACACTTTCGCAGTCTATATCTTCAGCAATTTTTTTTGCCTCATTAAGCATAGCTGTAAAACTACCTTCAGATCGTATTTCAATGAAAAAAATTTGAATTTCTGTCAACATTTTTACAGTTTCTGGTAAAATAATATTAGATTTTTGCATGATTTTGCTTACAGTGTTTATTTTTGATAAAATATTGTACCAAATTACTAGAGAACACACAAATTTATATGATTTTATTTTATTAATTAGTGACTTTGCAAGGTTTTTTGTGTCATTGTCTCTTGATGTATCATTATAAAGGGAAAAGAGAGCATCATAAATTTTTTCTAAATTAAATCTAAGGGTTTTAATGGCATCGATTCTACTCTCCCACCGTGTATCAGATAAAGGTTTTACAGTTATGGTAGGAAGTTCTTTCATGAGAATATGCCAACGGTAGGTGGAAGCTGAAAAAAAAACATATACTTCTTGAATAATAGCAAAGAAATTTGTTACTTCAAGCGAACTTTTCGCAGCATCATTGACAACTAAATTAAGACTATGAGCTGCACAAGGGACAAAAAAGGCTCTAGGATTTATATCAAGGATTCTTTTTTGCAGCCCATTATGTTTGCCTTTCATGTTGGCACCGTTGTCATATTCCTGCCCTCGCATATCCTTAATATCAATATTTAATTCTTTTAAATAATTCAATAAAAAGGCCGTTAGTCCTTCACCAGTTGTATCTGTAACTGAGCAGAACCCTAAAAAATGCTCTCTAATTTCTATACCCTTTGAAATATCATTAATGAAAACGAACCTGACAACTACAGTTATTTGTTCTTCGTGACTCACATCAGGTGTACAATCTAATATAATTGAATAATATTTACACAATTTTAAAGTTTCGATTATATTTTGCTTGACTTTTTCACCTATTAGACAAATTAATTCATTTTGGATTTTATCACCTAAATAATGTGGCATATTATTGGTATCTTTTTGAATTCTGCCAATATGTTCCGCCATTATATTATCGAATTTTGCCATTGATTCAATTAGCTTCAAAAAATTACCATTGCCTTTTTCGAAAAGTTTTTGATTACTTCCTCTAAAAGCTGCATTTTGTCCAGCTAAATACTGTATGACACAAATGATTCTTTCAATAATTGACGTCCATCGTTTTTTTTCCAACTTAATTAAATTTTGGTTGACTGAGTCAACAGTTGTCCCTTTTTCAATCGATTTTTTTAGCTCGACCCATTTCTTAACACTCTCAAAATGCCCCTTACTTTTTTCGTGCCTGTCTAAATTTTGAGATAAGTGTCGCCAGTCAGTATAACCTTTATCATCGTTAAAAACATTATCAGTAACTTTAAATAATTTGCAACAAAAACAAAATACAGAATTATTTGACTTAGAATAAACTAACCATGTTCTAGGAACTTTTTCATTATTGCTTAATTTTTTGTCATAATAAGTAGTTGAAAAAGATCTGTTTGAATCGTCTAATGGAAATGCAATATTTTTCAATTGTAATGGCCCCAATTCAAGAATAGACATTTTAATGTTATCTGTTAAAACTTGCGACCAAAGAGCAGGATCTTTCAATATTTCCATCCCAGCGTCCTCAGCAGCAACCTCGGTTGGTGGTGGTGAATCCGGTGTGTCCTGTGCATCCGCCTCGGATTTATTATTTTCTTGCCCTATTTCTGGATTTTCCATATGCGTGTCCTTGTTCGAATCAAGCTGTTCCTCCACTTGCAGGCTTGTTGATGGTTGTTCGGCTGCAGCCGCCGTGGAAACAAAAAATTTTTTTAAGGAGCCAGCCAGTGTTTTTTTAATTTCGTCTTTTTCGGACTTTCTTTTTCGATACTGAAAGCCGGAAAGTCTCTTTCTGCCATCGGCCATCTGAATTAAGCACAAATAAATTCTAAGGATAGCGAAACAGAAAAATAAGCAGAAAAGTTCAAATGTTTAAAATAATGAAAAATACTTACGTTTTAAAACTTTCAACTTTAAAAAGCACTATATTATTTAGCTCTTGCTTGAAACGTTTAGCCTTTTTATTTCTGCTTAGTTCAGTACAATCTTACTAGCATTCAATCGCAAACTAAACTAACCCCCAATTGCCCTTTTTAAGTTTGTTATCGTATATGCCGGCGGCATGCATGAGCATGAAGCATGTTGCAACAAAGCACAAATACACAATTTACTCATTATTTTTGTGTCTAAAGAGGGCCGCTTAGTCTAGCTGATTTCGCTGATCTATATAGTTTCGTGTTTCATGACGCTGCACCATAGCGACAGAGCGATAACTCGTGTGTCGGTATAATTACCGTGTACAATAGCAAACGGCACCGACGCGACGTGTTTATAATAAAAATAAATTATAAGTAATAAATTATTATTGTATGCTTGCCGCCTTAAAAATGCAACCGTTTCTCTGTATCAAGTTACCTTTATACGAAAAAAAGCCAGACACAAGACTATAACTTGATAAAAATTGTTGCATTTTCTAATGCCGCAAGGCACAAGCATACCTATCTTAAATTTCTTTCATTTTTCATTTTGCCGCCCCAAATAGTTTGCCGCCCGGGTGCTGTGCACGCTTTGCACCCCAGGCACGGCTCGGCTCTGTCTGCCAGTTCGTTTTAGTTGTTAGATAGCGTTTCGTTGTAGCCTTGTGATGGGGTTCGGTGCGTAGTAGGTGGATCCATCGATGGTCACTTACCGATTCTTTCTCTTCCCATTTGGTAACATGTGTTTTTTTAGTTATCGTTACGTCGATACAGCTTTCCCCATTAGTGCTACTGAATGTAGCTGGGGAGTCAGGTTCGTTGACGATGCGCAGGTTGTTAGCTGCTATGAAATCAAATAGTTGATCTCCTCTACCATCAACTGTCGATCCTCCCCAGCTCTAATGTTTTGCGTTGAGGTCGGCCGCGATTAATATTTGGTTTGACCAGTTTCTTAGGGCCCTTTCTAAGTGTGTTAAAAGGTGCTTAATGTCACTTTTTGGTTCCACGTATACATTAAATATTGTTATGATGCCCGTGCTAGTGTAGACGTCGTTCGCGCTACACTAGTTATTACTGAGGTCTCCTGTGTTTACTAGTTTTATTCCTTCTTAGACATAGGTGGCGATCTTTTCTTGCCTCACTTGTGAATAACCCTTCCACTTTATAGTCTGGTGATAGGGTTCTTGGGTTATTATTACGTTATAGTTCCCTTCTAGTGCTTTCTTCTGGAGAGCCAACGTTGCTGCCCGCTTTCTTCCCAAATTGGCTTGGATTAATTTGAGATTTGTTTCCCCAACTATGGATTTGAATTGCGTTCCCCCTTGTTGATATGTGGTATAGGCGTCTTTAATAATAATTTGTTTTGCTTTTAATTCTTCTTAGCGCATTAAGGTACATGGAGCACACACGGTGCGACGCTGCATGGCTTCTTGGGGTCATACTCGCTCGTAAACAGTTAGAGCATTCGGGTTTGTTTGCTGTGCAGTCTTTTCCGGGGTGGTTCCCTGTGCACTTGTGGCATATTTCTTGCTCTTTAATACAGTGCTTAGAAATGTGGCTAAATCCATTACATTTGTAGCACCGCGTGGTCTCTATAGTTTCTGTCATCTGTATCTTGATAAAATCGAGGTATATATTGAGATGGTATTAGGCCTACAAATTGGCTATGTTGGTAGTGCAGGATAATTGACCGATTCAATAGGCACAGAGTTGGGATGTTTTAAGCAATTGCAATGTTAAACTAAAGTAAAACATTAAATGCATGGACAATGAGATGAGAGAGACAGTAAAATAGTCGAGAAAGGAACGCAGAGGCAAAGCACATTTTCACAGGGTTCGAAATTGACTTTTAAATAAATTAAAATAGTAAAAGAATAGGTTTGTGCATAATGTAAGGCCAGAGCAAAGGAAATTAATAGACACAAAAGGTTTCTTATGTGCATTTTAAAAGGAGCGCAGTTTTTAATAAAGCCAATCATAGTGAAAATTGTGAGGAACCTGAAAAGTGAATCAAGCATGATGAAAGATAACAGAACATTGCAAAAAGCAATTTGAGATGCAGGCAACAGAAAAGGAAGCAAACGAAGAAAAATGGTGGAACTCTAATATGCCAGTGCGTTAATAATGAATTAAAGTAGTGCAAAGCAGAGTAGTGACCAAATAATAAAAAACGTTTGTGTGTGTGACGCAATATAACAATTTTAGTTGTAAGAGAAAGACAATAATCTAGATTTTAAGAAAAATTTTAATTCTAATTTATGTACTCAAATTTATTTCCTTTTATGTCCATTAATTATCAAACCTGATTTCCATTAACATATAACACCGTATCTTAGCAACTAGATTCGATATTGTTTAAAAAACGAGAGAACAATTGAATAAAAAAATATTACATGTTTGTCAGTTTTGTGCTCCACTTTAAAATACATTTTTTGACCTTAAACGAGTTAGTTACCATTGAAAAAGTATTGCATTTTATTACCCAACTCCCCAAGTGCCTGTACAAGTGTTTTCAGCAGTTTCCGCAGCACAAAAATATAAAAACCTTCAACCCATCTGCGACGAGGGAACGGCAGCCGAGCAGTTCAAAATTACAAACTAGCTCTACGAGCAAATAAGGCAGTGAAAACTAGAGGACGGCAGCCCAGGGCGTAGTACAAGTTTGCAAGAACGTCCCAACCACCTTCTGCAGCCAGACGAGCATTTCCAGCCGAGAAAAATCAACGTGCGTTCCAGAGCAGCTCCGTTCCAGCTCGGCCAGATTCTCTGAGGTAGGAAATTAGCCTAAAAGTTAAGTGTAAGAATTGGGGAAAAGCAGCTAAATACGAGATCAAACCTTGCCGAAGAAGATTAGCTCGTTTTCAAGGCTCCAGCTACGCCGTAATTTGCGTCATTAAATTTTGCAAGTTTAGCGAGAATCCCAAGCCACCAGAAACAAGTGCACGTTTTTGGCGTCTTTCCTACGTCATGAAATAAGTGAGGCCGGGTTTTTTCTACGTCATCACTGAAACAAAACAGTATTAATTGTTTGCCAAGCTCGAAAATTTGAATAATTATTTGATGTTTTCTCATATTTTCACGAATTGCTGGCTACAGTAAAATTTTGATCAAAAATATAGTCAATTTCGGAACTAACCTGAGAGGGAGCTTATGTTTTTCCATTGAGCTAGCGTAATAAATAATTGCAATTCAATAAAATAGAAAGAGGGGCATGCAACCATTTATTTGAGTACTTGAGTGTTACATTTAATTTTTAACCAGCCTAAATTTACCCACATAAAAACTTTGAGCAGAGCACAAGAATATTATCATTCAAAATAACAATACAGGTAGGGGCTTTCATCGTAGATTGGCGTCGCAAAGTGTCGGCAAATTTTATAATTAAATATAATACTTGCTATCGACAACAAGAAGGCATAAACTGCCCAATTAATTAACAAATTAATTCACAGGATATTTAGGGTGAGAAAACTTATTTGAAACCATTGTTTTTGTGGGGAAGGTCTTGTCTGTGAGTACAAGCGCTCTGATTTGAATCATATCAACAATAAATAAAAAACATGGCCGATAAGCGTTCGAGAAGATAGAAAAAAATGGAAGAAGGAACGAAAGAAGAGCATCAAGTAGAGGAAATTATATAAATGCCAGAACAATCTGCGGAAGAGCAACGGCAAGGAGATCAGGCTGAAGAACAACAGGCCCAAGCGCCGAAAGAAGAAGCAGATCTCAGCCAGATGTTAGAATTCATGCTAAAAACAGCGCAGAGTGTGCAAGAAATACAAAAAAGGCACAAGAGCGAGAAAGAAGGCTCCAAGAAGCAATCCGAAGTAATGTGCAATAATTGAAACAAGATGCGGAGAAGACAGCACAGAGTGTGCAAGAAATAAAGAAGGATGCAGAAGAAAGAGAGAGTAGAGGACGTAACCATGCAGAGTTATTAATCGAGGGGTTAAAAGAAGATTTTATAAGGATGCAAGTAAATAGTAAGAAAGAATTGCAAGCAGAGATCAACACCCTACAGCAAAAACTGGAAGAATTTAAGAAAACAACAAAGAATGAAATAAGGCAGGAGCTACAACAGGAAGTGTCATAGTTGGTCGACAAAAAGTTAGAAAAGAAGGAAAAAGAAATAGAGTGCAGAATTAAAGGAGTCGAAGTCCAGACGCAAGAACAGCTAATACGGCAGCAAGAAAGGATAGACCTGAAATTAGAAAATTTAAAAAGGAAGGCAGATGAACCGAATCACGAGGGAGCTACAGGGAATGCATGAAAGGTTAGAACAAGTGCACGAATACCCTGCAAACGCGGCGCCACCAACCATGAACACGGAAATGATCCTTAGATTTGAGGGCAGATATGCGAATTGCCCATAATTTTTCTAGCAAAATTGGTCGACGTACGGAAAACAATACCGACCGAGTGTAGAAAGCTGCAGATTATCAATATGGCCATGCGAAACAACGCTGAGATGTGGCATAGCATAATAAAGAGCAAGTATCGAACCTACGAAGAATAGAATTCCTAATTTCCTAAATTATATTTTTCTGCAGTTTACACATTATACAACTCTTTCCGAATTATGATATCCCAAATGCAGTCAACGAAAATATCTAGTTTTAGCAGGATGATGCCCCTCCCCACTATGGACTTGCAGTGCGCAATTATTTTTTATCGGCGTTGGATCGGGAGAAGAGAAACCGTGGAGTGGCCCACTCGGTCACTAGATTTGTCTCCTTCAGATTTTTTTGTGAGGCCATTTAAAAAGTCGCGTTTCTTTAAATAGATCTGACAATATGGAAGAATTGAAAAATCGTATTCGTGCTGAAATGGCTGCTATTTCTCGCAATTCTTTGCGCGATTCTTTAGCCAATTTTAAAAAGCGAATTCATTATTGCCAAGAAGTAAATGGGCAGCAATTTGAACATCTTCTCTGTTAGCTGATTATTACTTTTTGGGTAGTCTTCCAAAGAAATTAAATACAAGGTACACCCCTGTGCAAAAGCCGGCCGCCAGCTCAGTCGTAGAAGACTTGCAGCTCTTTAAGAGATTAGCCGTAGAACAAACAAAGATTTGTATGCCCAGCGCCAACAATTCCTGAAAAAGAGCCCCAAACAAAATAAATAACCGTAATTAAATTCAAACCTTTATAGCTGGCATAAAAAGCATGTAATTTCAGAAAATATCTCAGTACAATAGTATACATATTTATCACAATAGTTCGCACAAATCAGAATCGTAGGTTATTACAATTAACAAATTACACAGATATATTACTCACAGTTTTACATACAGTTCTGCAATAATACAATTGCACACATTAAAATGGATGAAGAGGCCAGCAGCTGTTTGTTCTTAAATTCGTACGACCGGAAGCTGGTGGCATAACGCGATCCGCACTACGACGGCAAGGGTAGCAGTCAAACCAGGAGAAAAGCCTCGGTATCGGATCCTTTCTTGCTCTCTAATTTAACGCCTGCAGCAAGAGAAAAACGGCTCCGAAGGTCTAACATACGCCGGCTCAAAATCGCCTGAAGCGGTGGCCGTGGACGCGATAAATGAACAACTGCGGCAACTGCCTCGGATCGGCTTTTTCGCTCAAAAATTCTTGGCTCTCTAGCGCTAGAATACTCACCCTGGAAAATTCCAGGCCATGTCTGACGACAAGTGGTCGCATACAAAATCCGCAAAATGCGTAGGAAATAAACTTCCTTAACGTGAGCTTGGGGGCATCAGAACCACTTAATCGTGTAGGCTAGCTAACAGCAGTCTAAATAAAAACCCACCGAAGCTCTTCAAAATGCTAAACCACCATGTCGGTTTGACGGACGTGAGCGGAAAGAACGCTCGAAAACAAAACCGTGCGCCTAAAGATAAATGCTTAACAAGGTCGTCGCAGTAGGTGCGACCACAGATCGCACAAAACGCACGGACTAAATACCATCGAATGCTAATTTGAAAGGCGGCGTAATTGAAACGTAACATGTTGTTGTTTTCATTTGTATTTAAGAAATGTTGTATGTTATCCTAAATTTTAATTATTGTTTGTGTTTTGTTTATTTATGACCTTTTGTTAATGCAAGGGTATTAGATTTCACTAAACGTGCAGCGACGAATTAAGCATGCCTGAAATGTTTTTTGAAATTTATCTTCGTTATTTTCTTATGTAACCCTATCCTCCTCCTAAAGTCCTTCCATCTTGTCAGATGGGTGGTGATTATGGATTATTTTATTTGTTTGCAGTTGCTCTTCTTACTGCTTCACGCCATTTTAGTCTATTAGCGGTGCATCTGACGGATTGCTCAACATTAACTTGCAATACCGATTCTACAGTGTCGATCCATCTAGTTGGTGATCTGCCCCGCCTACGTTTTCCATCGGGCTTTCCTTGTACTAGAAGTTTTTCCAAATTTTCTCCGCGTGTGATATGTCCAAAGAATGTAAGTATTCTACTGTATATAATAGATAATAATCTTTGTTTTGCTTTTAGTTCATTTAGAATAGATACCTACATTGGTTCTGCGTGCTGTCCACGGTATATGGAGCATTCTGCGCCAGATCCACATTTCAAAAGCGTCTATCCTTCGTCGGTCAGCTATACGGATAGTCCAGGTTTCTGAAGCGTATTGAAACACGAGTAGAACCAATGTTTGTACGATATTGATCTTCGTATGTCGTGTTACATTAGAGTTTTTCCATATTGGGGTTAACTGTGTCATATCTGTTTTAGCAAGTTGTATTCTGCGACGTATTTCGTGCTCGCAGTTTCCATCGCTTGAGATAAGAGATCCTAAATAGATAAATTTATTGACAACTTCATAGTCTATAATTTGGCGAGGTGTAGGGTTATTTTCGTTTTCCTTGTCAACTATCATGACTTTTGTTTTGGTTGCATTGATGGTTAAGCCATATTCCGCACTTACTTCGTCTAGTCTTTGTATTAAAGTTACTAACTCATCCTGCGTTTTTGCAACCAGCACAATATCATCAGCGTAGCGCAAATTTGAGATCTTTCTACAGCCAATAGTGATGCCTCCATTCCAATGCTCCAGAACTTTCTTCATAATATACTGGCTATATATGTTAAATAGGACAGGGGGCAAGATACAACCCTGTCTCACCCCTTTCTTAATTTTGCATTCAGAGGAATACGTGTTTTCAATGTAACTCTATACATGTGTAATATTCCTGAAAAGAGAAATAAACAAGCTTTCTGTTGATGTATCACACAGCCTAGGTTGCTATTTAAAAAAATTCAATATGGCGACCGCACTTAAAAACTATATGAAAAATCAATTTTTTTTACTTCACAATATGCAAAATAACCTCAAATTAACATATACCAAATATGAAACGCATATCTCAACTCGTTTGACTAAGGCAGCTTTGGTTCCATACATAATCTCGACCCTGTATAAAAATGTATATATTTCTTCTGGCAACTTAATAAAGTTGGCGATAATAGATATTAACATATCTACGAATGTTATGAGTATCATAGCTGCGGCAAATGTTGTATTGAAATCCGAGCTCGCAAAGCGAGGATTCTAAAACATCTAAAGCTGTTATGATTCATAACATCCGTGGTTTGTTCAATAGTTTATCGGTTGCCATGTACGGTAATGGTTACCATGTACGGTAATGGACTATTACCGTACAGATCAGTTATGACTTAGTTGCCAACCTACTTTTGTACCGATGGGGCCACAATTATATATAACAGCAATGAGATAACATGAACAAGAAAATAACTAGTATTGCTTGAGTAAAAAAGAGAAAAACATAGTAGCAAATATTCGAGAAGGCTTGACGCTTAATTTAATTATGACATTTGTCAACTAAACATGCCTACTAAAATAATTTTTTCGTCTGCCCATCTCTTTCTTACTCAAGCATTCTATTTTGTTATTCATGTTATCTCATTGCTGTTATATATAATTATGGCCCCATCCGTATATGTAAACAAGGGCTTAATATCCTGCAACCGATAAAAAATATCACACTGGCGAGTAAAAACCGGGTCGCTTCAATAGTATCAAACGTAGTGCATTTAATTTGTTCAAAACTGTTCACAACTATTTAATATTTATATAGTAGGCTTAATAATATGTAAAACTATAGAAAATTGTCTCATCTGTCGAACAATTTACACTTAAATGCATAATTGTTCATTTTGAGTGGTTGAATTGAATTCATGCTTGTTTATTTTGATCAATCCTTTGGGTTAAATTTTATTGTTGCGATACTCTATATTTTTTTGATTTGGCGTTTATTGGTGTTACCAATAAATTGATGTAGAATAAACAATCGAACAACAAAGGTATCGGCAAGTAAAATTATTGCTCTGATTAAAGACGGACGAAGTTGGCGTTATATTACAGCAGCTTTGGAAATCAGCCGTTCCAGTGTTCAATGAGTGTGGCACCAGTATAAGGAGACGGGTTTACTTAGAAGATCAGGATCAATACGAAGAAGAGTCACCTCAGAAAGGGACGACCGTTTTATTATTAAGAAACAGGCATATTACTGTAGTTAGGGTAAAAGTTCTCTGTTAGAAGTAGGTAGCACAAATATTAGCGAGTGGCCGGTAAGAAGGAGACTTCAAAAAGCCAGTTTAAAAGTGCACAGACCAGCCACTGAGCCTACACTTTTGAGTGATTCGCCGGTCATTTTGTATCAAATTGTCCACGCGTTTGCGATGTTTATCGTCTGTGGCAGTGATAGGATGTCGGCTGCATTTTTCTCCATCAATTACGGCTTTCCGGGGTCGCAATCACGAAATGTTATTACCCATCGATTCACAGTAGTCCTATCAACAGTATCGTCACCATAAACGGCCTTTAAACGGCGATGAATCTCAGTAGGAATCACGTTTTCAGCAGTTAAAAATTCTTTAACCGCGCGCTGTTTCAGTCGCTTTCACATAGCACGAGAACAATTCTCCATACTTCCGCTACTTAAAAACGCACTGCTGAACGAAACTCCTTCAAATTGGCCATGCGCATAAAGGAAGGATGTAGCTTTCGAATAAAACCATGCGTGTCTTCGTAGGTCATTGCGTTCGCGTTCCACAAGCATGTGTGCATTACTTTTCAGCCCACCCACATGTATGGTTTAGAAAGTCAAACAAGATAATTGAGTAAGTTTTGGTTAAAAAAACACAAATAAGAGTTATAAACATTAACTTTCTCCTGTGGCCTGCTAAATCTCTAGCTTTATCGCTCATTAAACATGTCTGGGACATGATGAGATAGGAGATCTCTACTTAACCAGAACCTCTAGAAACGGTTGCAGAGCTACGACATCATCTCTAGGTTGCCTGGAATTAATTATCACAATACTCACAATACTAAATTTATAACTCTTTGTTGTGTTTTTTAACCAATTTAATCAATTATCTTGTTTGACTTCAGTAACAATATATTACACAATGAAAGTAATTCTTGCATTTGAAATGGGTGTAACGTTTTCTTTTGTAAACTCAGTATACTTTCATGAAAACATCAATATCCTCTTCACTGTTACTGTGATTTCTCTTTATCACAATATTTTGGGCTTGTAATTGGAGAAAAGCGGTCCGGGTCAGTTACAGTCTTCATCACCATAAAATTATTTTTGCTACACAAAACCCTACAAAACATAAAATCCTCAATCGTAAGTGATAAACTGAACTCTTTAGGCAAAGCAAACATCCAAATAGCAGTCACCGTAAGTCTGAACTGAGTCGGCCTATATCTCGTTTCACTCTGACTATGCAGTGTACAGGGATAGGGCTACAGTATTGCCATATTTCCCCAGCAAGTCGCTTAAAACTGAACACGAAGACGTCAATTATAGTAAATCCGCCTTTTGTATTTCAATCGGCTTATTTGTTAATACCTTGTTGAAGTAAACCCTTTCTGTCGCTTCTGCTTCAATTTGAAAAGAGCAACATATAATGCAAAATAATTGAGTTTAGACATTTAAAATAAAAACAATTTTAATTAGATCATACAATTTGTTGTAACATACTTAAAAATAAATATAAACATGGTTTTTAATAAAATTTGTTACAGAAGAATACTAATTAATGTATTTCTTTTTTGGTTTTGATTATTCACTATAATTATTGTCCTCTTCGCTATTATCATCAGAATCCTCATAATGTATATTTATAATAATGGGTTCTATATCGTCCATCACACTGTCGATTTCCCACATTTTGTCTTCTGTTTTTCTTACATGACTTATATAGTTTTGCCATTTCTCTGGTGTGATTCGCTCATAAGATTCGCGGATTAAATTGCGTACGGTATTTTCCTTAAAATTCGTATTATGTGCACCTATATATCTTTTGACCTCACTCCAAACCAGTTCAATCGGATTTAATTCGCAGTGGTAGGGTGGGAGCCTTAGAATCTTAACATTCTTTCGATTTGCAATTTCTTCAATTTTATACCCACTATAATTTATTTTGAATGTATTCACCACTTGAAGCAATTCGCTTTTTAGATAGTCTTCTTCATAATGTAAATCTTTTAATCGAAGCCATTCTTGAATCTCTTCTTTTCTTGAAGAGGTGTTGGGGATTTTTTCTAATTTTCTGCTATGATAAGAAGCATTGTCCATTACCACAACACTTCTTTCTGTCAAATTCTGACATAAGTCATTCTCAAACCACTCTTCAAACAAAGGCCCATCCATTTCATCGTGGTAGTCTTGGGTATTTTTTTTGCCAAAAAAGTCATCTCCTCCCCCGCAACAAATCCATTTGCACATCATACGTGCAACAGGACAAATCGTGGACCACGAGCTGTAGGTGCTTTCAAACCCGTTGTGAGTCCACGATTAAATGCATCTCGATGCGATTTTATAGATGTATCTATCCATTCCTTTGAGACGCTGTGTCCGACATTCACCCACGATTCATCTAAATACACAATATTGTAGCCTGATTCACGATATTTACGAATTTGACGTAAATACCGATGGCGCTGGCACCACGAAATGATTTCATCTTTTTCGATCAAAACTGAATTTCTACCACATCTCACATACCCAAAATCCATTTCATGCAGTAAACGAAACAATGTGGACCGCGAAAAATTGGGCAAATCCTCGTCGCCATTTACAGTACTTAACATTGCGTTTATTGTATGTGGTGTGTTATTCTACCGATCCCTCATCTAACTCCTTCATCGTAATTTATTTCGCGGCATAAATTAGTTTTACGCTTTTGAGCCCTTTCCTTTGGAGGTTGTACCCCAACGGGTGTATCCCACTCAGCTCGCACTTTATAAAGTACGCTTTCCGAAAAGCCGCTCATATCAAACACTTTTTTTATAACACTTGAAAATCATTCTTGGTTTTCGTGCTGTGAATGATAATTTATAAGATTTATCACAATCTGCTTTTCGGACACGCCGAGCGCTTTTCCACGTTTCCATTTCACAATTTCAGCCATTCCATAAATAAATATCAAAATTAACAATAATAATCAGCGTAATTTCAATGCTGAAGAACAGATAAATACTGATTATTTCATACAAGGATATTTCTTATAGGTATATACATATCATCCAACTATAATGACCTGATTAACCTAATTACCTACCTATTATTCCTCATATATTAAGTTAGTAATTAAGTACATTGCAGTTATGATAAATACTAATTATTTATCTATAGGGATGTTTATTATTTACATTCCAAGCATAATTACCTATTTATTATTACTGATATATTAAATTATATTGCACTTATAATTCAATAACTATTTCAGATTACCATCAGAAAGTAATAACGATTACCTTAATTTGTGTTATCCTCTACCTATACCTACCTTTCCCAGCTTACACCAAGATTTAAGATTTCTTTGAGTATACCTCAGTGCGGTCTACAAGCGGCAACGCAGCAGGCGAAGTTTGCCTTTAAATAACATTGTCGTATGTTCTCTGTACTGCATAGTAAGAGTGAAACGAGCTATAGATAGTGGTATGTGCCCATCGGGTCGTTAGCGAACCAGGTAAGTTTCGCGCTCGTTTATTTACCCGCATATGAAACAATTGCAATTGTCTTATAGGCGTATAAATTGACCCTTTATTTATAGAGAACTGAAGAGAAACTAAAAAACAATTAATTGAAAAAAATAATATTTAGGAGAAAAAAGTACCTATTTTCAAAGTATTAGTAAAACTAAATTGTATTTCTGCACTGATCTATCTTGCATATTATTTTTCATTAGGGCTATATATCCAATATATGGTATTTATGCTATGATGTTTTTTAAGCCAAAACAAATAATGAAACCGGCCCGCTGGGTTTAAATAGGTTAATAAAACGAGCAGATTTTAAAAATTGATTTAACTTCAATTTTTCTAGGGGGGGCAGACTAGCTACGCCTATGCTCATTCAGCTTGCGAATTTGCTCTCATAACGAGTGCAATCTAGTGGGGAGATGCAGCTAACTAGTACGCATCGATTCACTTCTAACACCGTTCAATTGTAGAAGCCCTAGATAAGAATTATGCATGTAAATTAATTAAAAATTTAAAGATTTATTAGGAGTATGTGGTATATTTGGATGCGGAGGAACGTAATTTAAGTGGCGTGTGGCCCTTGACATTTGTTGCACTTTCCTCGCGATATGAATAGCTCAATACTTCGAAAGGTGAAAGAGTATCAAAATAATAAATTAAAAAATATTCTTCATGTTTTCAATCTAATTCTGATATTGATTGATGTAACTTATTGTTAAAATAACATGCTCACACATGTAGGTATTGTGATATAGTACCTACATATGTTTGCTTAGCGTAATTCACACAAAAGAATTAACAGGATGTGATGCACAACCGAATTCTGTATTATGCAAGAATATATCGCCAACGTCCATTACGATTATTAGGTTGATTCATTCTTTGTCCAAGCGCTGTAGTTGATGGATCGTATTGTAAATTATATCTTTTGTTAGATAAATGTTACATTGGTAATAAATTGTTTACAGAAGTGCATTTTGTGAAAATTTAGTGCTAATTAATGTACAGTAAGCAGTAAGTAGTTATTAGTTATTATTTGCCTGCTCTTTGTTTATTTGTTGATTATGGACAAGGTCTACGTATGCGGAGTGCCAGGTACCTTAGATACTGACTAATATGGTCAAAGTTATAGTACTTAGAATTTTGTCGAGACTAAGGAATTTCAATCTTGGCAAGGGATATTTTACGTGCTACAAATCGTTAGCTTTGGTTTTTATGAGCGATTGATGTTGAACTGTTATTTTGATCAGACGGATGAGCGGGTGCGATACGCGATACGCGATACATTTTACTTCCCTCACTTCAGACGAAGAAAGTATTGCAATCGCGAAAAAATCACCTTCCGACATTTCTTCAGAATTTTACGTTTTAGGATCCCTAGATGAAGGAAAAACAAGTTTCTACAATTCCGCCCGTCTGTCTGTTTGAATGTCGGGCTGTCCGCATGTCTATCGCTGACTATTGGTGGTATATCTAAAAAACTATTTGTTGGAGGGAGACAATATTTTGCATGCGGATTAGAAAAAAATCGGTCTATTTTTGCATTGATTCAAGAACTATAAGTTATACACAAGTTATATTTTATACATAGCTTAATCCTTTATCCTTGACGAAAAGAGGCATATTTTAGACCCAACCTCTTAAAAAATTAAATTTTGTCTGGTTTTGCTTTATTTCAAATTTGATAGAGAAAAATAATATTTTGTATATAGCTTAAGCTTTTATCATTTGATAAAATTAGTACATTTGTGATCGACTAGAAAGAGGGCAAACAACAGATATAGGATAAACAGTTTTTGCTTTGATATTTTTGACATTATTAATTTCATAAGTACTTCAACTTGCGAGGGAAATTCCGCGTAAAACCTCTTCTAGTTTTTCAAAACCAAATTACTTAAAACGTCAGTTACATTGTCAATCAGAAAGCATAAAATAGCTGTTGTCTACGTCTAAGCTACTCAGAACACTAGCTTCTTCTACATTATTGGTTAATAACTTTTTCCTTTTAATGCATTACCCGTTTCGTACAGTAGTATTTGCTTAATTTTGTTATCTTCCTTCAAAGCCCAAAGTCGCCATAAAATGTGTCTTTCCAACTCTGTAATGTAAAACTTCGGCAATACATGCAATTCCAAGGGTCTTTTCTACAAACAGGTGGAAACAGATCTAAACAAAATTTTGAAATAATTTTTATTGTTGTTTTATATATTATTATTCATATTTATTCAATAATTTGTTGTTAATATATACTCTCATCCTGCATCTTTCGTTAATAAAATAATGAGAACTGGTGATTCAATAAAGAAATGGCTGCAGAGTGTGTAACGCAACGTCTTTAATCTACGTACTTTAAGATAATCTCTGTTAATTTTTAATTTATTATCTATATCTATTCGTTTAAAAGGGAGCCAGATTTGTCACCACAATCGTTCGTGTTTTAATATTTTAAATCTTATAGTGTGGCGAAATACTCAAAAAATTTACATAAGTTGCAACTTACCAATCTTCGTTAATGCATTGAAAATGAACTTCGTTAATTTTCAAGTCTGGCATAAAATTTGTAAAACCTTTTGCATTATACAGGGTGTTCGGTAAAGAATGGGCCACTGACTTTTCTTTAGGATAATTTACACGCATGATCAGTTTTAGATGGGATTTTCTGGGAAACCGTTACTTCTAGCGAGTTCAATAAGATATACCTTTTTTAAGCAGAAAAGATAGGGACAAAGATTTTTCTAGTCGAAAATGACATACACCGTGGCACAAAAAAGTTGCAGCGGTTTAACAGTTTTGGCGCCCTCTAGAAGATACAACTGAATCGTTGATAAATTTGAATTTCTCATGCCAAAAAAACCCCGGATACGAAATTTCGTGAAATTAGCTGGAAGTGATGGAAAGATATTTAAAAAATGTTATTTATTTTTTCAACTTTGACACCATGTAGCTCCACTAGTATTAACTTTTGGACTAAGGTAAGTTGGGTTAAATCAGCTTATTTTGTCGAAATTAACTATATCTGAAGTTTGGCCCATTATTTACCGAACACCCTGTATAAACTAAGTAACCTTGCATTTTTCGTACATATACATAATTATGTTTATATTTTTTAAAGTCCCCACCAATTTTTGCTATTACAATCCCGCATTAGGTTTTCGTACAAACAGCTGACATTAACATCTCATCCTGCCAGTGGCCGCCTACCATTCTATCACCCCACGAAATACTATTCATGTTAGAGAAAAATACAATTCGACATTCCGTTAGTATCATGATAGTTAATATTTACTTTCAAATTTACAATTTCACAAAGAGCCAGAATCAAACACAATTGCATATTTTCCTTTTTTAAAAATTGAAAACATAGGGTAAAAAAATCTCCCTCCCCTTCACAACCGCATCCGTAATTCTCCTAAAACATACCATCGACCAATAAAAAGTTTCCAAACAGCGAATTTCACACAAATATTGATTTTAAGGTTTTCTAATAATTATATATTTTCTCCATTTTGTAACCCCCAAATCCACCTGGGCCGCAAAATTCCCACATCTCCAATTCTTTTAAAAAAACAATCGACGAGTAGAGTCTCCAGACAGCGAATTTCACACAAATATTGATTTTAAGGTATTTCTGGTAATTATAACGTTTTCTCCATTTTGCAACTCTCAAATAATCCACCTGGGGCGCAAAAGTCTTAAAAACCCACAGATTCATCCACATACTGCCGAAAACACACGATTTTTTTTCTTTTTCCCTGTTTATACGAACATCCAATTAGCTACAAACGCACCTCACATTTACACCCCTGTAATTTCGTCCCCGTGCATCGCAAACCCCAAAAACAGCCAGTATGATAATCGTTGGTTCATTCTCTTTCCAACTAGCCTCAAATCACATTCGAATCTGTCAAGAAGTAGGTATGCGATGTAACAGCACCGAACGCTTTAGTGTCCAAAAAATCGTTTTAACCCCCGTATTTTCTCCCCTCGAATCTTAAATTTTTACAACCTCTCTAGAAAGTTCGCTCTTGGCGAGATCTTCAAAATTTCATCAACAACATTCACCTGTAATACGTACAACTTGCAAAAATTCGCGAAAACTGCACTTTCCAAGCGCCACACACATCGATATTGGAGCCCCGTATTACCGTCTCACTACCAATTCGTTAAACATTTTCAATGTTAAAACAGCATGAATATACGTTCTTTGTATTTTTAATAAAAAATTTCTTAATGGACATCGATTTATCGAGCAATAAATTGTAAAAAATCTGGTGTGATACACGCACACAACTTCCTTTTATAGTGATCTTATAATTAACCAAAAATATGATTTTAAATTTTTAAGCATTTGTCAAAAATTTTCAAAAATTACAAATTCTACAAAAACGGTACAAAATAGAGCGTTAGTTTAAGAGACAAATTTTCTCTAGAATTTTAAGCTAAATTTAAAAATGAATAATATACCGGGTGTTCTATTTAAAATAGGAGTTAATAAAAAAATAGAAAAAAACAAAAGAAACCCATTTTAGAAGTATTCAACTGGAAAATCATTTATCTCACATCAATACACATTAAAAATGTAATAAAAATGTAAAGTTTAAAACAAATCGTTATAGCCGTTTTTGAAAAAATCGAAAAAAACTGAAAAATCGCAAGAGTAAACACCTACTTCCGGTTATGCGATTTTCTTCAAAAGCTTGCTGTCGCATCTACATAGTACACAAAACTTATATATGAAGTTTCAACGCCATACCTCTTTTCGTTTTTGAGATATTCTGTTCACAGACACACAGACAGACAGACCATTGAAAAAAAATCTGGTGTGATACACGCACACAACTTCCTTTTACAGTGATCTTATAATTAGCCAAAAATTTGATTTTAAATTTTTAAGCATTTGTCAAAAACTTTCAAAAATTATAAATTCTACAAAAACGGTACAAAACAGAGCGTTAGGTGAAGAGACAAATTTTCTCTAGAATTTTAAGCTGAATTCAAAAATGTAATAATATACCGGGTGTTCTATTTAAAATAGGAGTTAATAAAGAAAATAGCAAAAAAAAACAAAAGAAACCCATTTTAAAAGTATTGAACTGGAAAATCACCTATCTCACTTCAATACACATGTAATGTAATAAAAATGTGAAGTTTGAAAAAATCGTTAGAGCCGTTTTTGAAAAAATCGAAAAAAACTGAAAAATTACAAGAGTAAACATCTACTTCCGGTTATGCGATTTTCTTCAAAAGCTTGCTGTCTTATCTACATAGTACACAAAACTTATATATGCAGTTTCAACGCCATACCTCATTTAGTTTTTGAGATATTCTGTTCACAGACAGACAGACAGACAGACAGACACACAGACAGATAGACAGACCAATAAAAAAATATGTTTTTTGGGTTCAGGGGACTCTAAAACGTGAAGATCTGTTGAAAACGCAATTTCGATTTTTTGGGGTGAATCCAATACCTATTTTATTGTAAAAGGAAGTAAAAATGTATCCGACATAATACTTTTCATTGCTTGCTTGCTTGCTTGATGCCACTTTGAGAGCGAACCCTTGGGCCGAATTGGATAATTTTGGTGTCAATCGACTCAGGGCGACTCAAGTAAGCCAGTAGTAGGGTTTTCAAATTTTTATGTGACTTTTTTATGTGGATTTTCTAATCTCAAAATTAACTCGACACACAAAATGGATCACTCTTGTACAAATTGCATTAAATGAATTATTTCGCGCCCAATTTGGGTGCAGAACGCTTGTACAATATACTTGAACATGAATAGGCCCCTTTCTCACCTGGGAGACACTTGGCAACATGGAAAATTTGCTTCGTTTATCGTAGTTTAGAAATAATTAATAAGAACTTTCTTTTTTTAGTATTTAATGTTGTTCTTATATTATTGGCTATCTTAATTACTCATAAAGAATAAATCAATACGTTGTTTAACAATCTTTTTTTTTATAAAACTATGATGGCTATAACAGAAACTTGGCAACGTAGCAAAATTGTTTTTGCCTCCAAAGTGTTTGGCGTTATTACAGTTGCAACAATATAACCTACAAAAAGGCAGTGATGGAATGTTTTAAAATGAGTGAAACTCTTGATATGGAAAAGAAGCAAATCAAGAACAGGCTGGCGGTGTTCGAACACGTTCCTTGCAAGGAAAAGAAGTCCAGCACAAAGAACTTAAATTTTAGAAGAGGAAGCTTCAAGCGGTCCTTATCACCTGCGTCCGACTCTGAACTAGTTATTGACGATGATGTATATTCAGTATCTGTAAGTTTTACTTGTTATCTTACTTAAATACGCTAAGGAAACCTTTGATTTTAGCAACCACAGAAAAGGAGGAACAAAGCTGTGCGCATTCTGGAAGAACCTCTTAAGTTACTCTGCACTTGGCAGCATTGTCATATGCTCTTCGAAAATTACGAGCATTTTATAGAACATGTCGATAAACATGTTACGGGTATGGTTAGAAAAAAATATGAAATTGTTGTGGCTAAAATAGTAAATTTTTAGAGAATTCAGAATCCCTCGTTTGTATGTGGGAAAACTGCAGTTACTGCCCACCTTCGTTAGCATTACTCAGGCAACATGTGTGCTTTCATGGATACCATACTAAATTGAAAAATATAGGCAGTAATGTATTAGAAAGGATCAAACTGCCGAAGTGCACACAGTTAAATGAATTTTTAATTCCTTTAGATTTGCATGGTTACACTTGTGACTGGCACGAATGTGGAGTAAGTTTTTCCACAATCTATGACTTCCACGAGCACATGCGCTTACACATTAATGCAAATCCAAAGTATTGTAAGCCTGGAGAAGTAGTTCATTGTTGTTGGCGAGGTATACGTAAGATATTATCTGTTGAATCTAGTCCCTCATTTTTAAATAGTATTTTAGGTTGCAGTTACAAGTTCAGTTCACAGTATAAGTTAGCAGATCATTTGAGATCTCATACCAAAGAAAGGGTGGCAGCTTGCCCTACTTGTGGCAGCATGTTTGCTACCAAAACCAAATTCTACGACCACAGGAAGCGGCAACTGCCTATTGAGAGTAAGTGTATATTCATCTAGGACATCTAGGTTATATCGGAGTGTAACTCAAAGCTACCTTTACCATTTTTACTTTCCCATACCCATAGGTATAGGGAAGTCTTGGAATCATGAAAATTTTGGAAATCGAGATTTTCACAGAAATATCCGTTTTGGGCCTCTAGGAACCCAAAAAAGTGGTTTTTAAAAAATGTCTGTCTGTGTGTGGGTGTGTGTGTGGGTGGGTGACGCTCCTACAGCCGAAAGTATTGCTCCGATTTTGATGCGCTTTGGAATGCGGGGGTGTATCGAAAATTCATCGACAAAATAAGCTTTTCAAAAAAATCCGAAACCGGAAGCGGAAGTTACGCATGTTTTTTTGGTACGACTGTTTTCGTGATTAAAATTTTGAAAATTTTATCGCGGATAACGATAGAGGGTCATAAGACAAATCTGTTAGTTTTTTGCCCAACTCGCTAGGTTTAAAATGAAGGGCGCTATGATTTTTTGAAAATTTTGAGTTTAACGCCCTATTACTCAAAAACGGATGAATCGATTCAATTGATTTTTGTTTTCTGAATAATATATGAAGACTAACATGAGGTGATATAAAAAGTGTTTTGAAAAATGTTAAGGGGCCTAAATTACAAATTTTCAAAATTTTGGAAATTTTCTAAAAATCATTTCTCAAAAACTGCCCACAGGAATTTGTTT
The DNA here is from genome assembly GCA_940337035.1 of Agriotes lineatus. Taxonomy (NCBI): domain Eukaryota; kingdom Metazoa; phylum Arthropoda; class Insecta; order Coleoptera; family Elateridae; genus Agriotes; species Agriotes lineatus. The sequence continues at coordinate 112,796 of CALNHX010002951.1, forward strand.
AAACTTCATACACTGATAGACCCCGAAAAGGGCTATCGATCTGTTTTTTAAAGAATCTCATGAATTATCTGTGGCGCCCTCTACGAAGCTTTGAAGTTTGAAAATTTAAACCCCTTTAATTAATAAACAAAACAAGATAGGTAGCTGGGGTTTTCACTGAATTGCTCAGTGCATATGAATATGTAAAAAAATATTACACTCGTGGATATATGTAAGCGCACCGGCCCTCTCCCCCCTCTATTTTTGAAAAATAATTTTTTTATTCTAACGGTTATTATATTTTTGCGTCAAAGAATCTTTTTCCGCGAAAATAAAAAAATCGATTTTGTATGCCCTAGAAAATATAATTTCCAGGTACTTAGAAAATTTCACCTCGGTGCTACAGCCGTTTTGAGGAAAATAATACATAAACTGACAGTGGCGGCTTGTCCACTTGGCGCCATCTACAGAAGCTCGGTGGTCACGTTTTGAACTACACATCTTATAACATAAAATCGTAGCTCTCTTTGTTTGCATGTAACTATGTTTGTTCGCTATCTCCTCCGAAGATACTGGACCGATTAAGTTGTACGATGGCTTAAAAGTTTGCTATTTTTCAGACTTATATCGTAGGCCGGTTTTTATTTACCAAAAAGTGCGAAACAGTTATAATTTAATTAACTTCTCTAGGCAGCAGTATAATTTAATTAACTTCTCTAGGCAGCAGAGCGGAGCGTCTACCGCTGTCTAGTATTAGCTCGGGTGAGCGCATTATTCAAACAGGAGAGTGTGGTTCTGCGGTAAGCGTGCTGGCCTATCACGCGGGAGCCTCGGGTTCGATCCCGTCGATGCATCTTTTTTTTTAATTTATATTAATGAATCTCTCTTAATTTTGCGAACCGAAACGTAGTTCGGGTGACTCACTAGTTCTTTTATATTTACCCGCAATTTACTTGAAAGTGTAAACGCTTATCACGGTGAAGACGTGAGTCATCGAGTTGAAATTTTGATATGTTGTAAAGACTGTTGAATAAAGGCTATATGAACAGTTTCCAGTATGGGAAAGTCCAGGGAGGTAGTCACGTCCACTTTTTTTGTTATATCTTTACAGAGGAAGTGAAAATTGACAACATTTCACATTGGTTGAGACAAAAATATTAAAATTGTATTTTGATGAACAAACCAAATAGCTTATAACAATTGCTTTGATGTACAATTTTCATAAAAAGTGTGTTACTCATTGAATTTTGTTTACGCAAACGAAAATATTTTATTCTGGTCTCAATTTTCACCTCTTGTCTATTCCAGTTGCCTTCTCTCTCTTACTTTAAGAGCCTCTTTGTATAGTGTTCAGGATAGTTACCTGCACATTTACTTATGTTTTTTTAATTTTATTTAAAATCTTACATGGTTCATCATGGATGTGCCATTACTTCTTCGTCGAAAATCCATTTTCATTAAAATTGTAAGTGCAAATACTTTCAACAAGTTTTCTTTTCTTTTAATCTTTTCTCTCTGTACCCATGGGGTGTCGAGGTTTCTTGTTAATCCATCTGTGATGTACAAAGCTTCCATTCTTTCCTACCTTCTGTGTGTATTTTTTTGCTTGATTTCATGTTTTTCCCCTTCCCTTTTAATAATTTTCACATTGTCTGATTCCAGGTTTCCTTCGACCTTCCTCTCTGTCTTTCCATTTGCTCTTGCTTCCCACTCTTGTTTGGCTTGTTTTTGCTTGTCGTTCTGTTTCCTTAGTATTAGTTTTACATTGAGTCTTCCTGTGATTTCTTCATTTCTGACTGTGAAGTCTTGTAACTCTCGTCACTCTTCTCATGTATTTCATATCTGTAACTTGAATTTACAGTTTTCTCTGCTTTTCTATCGCCATTGCTTTGGTTTTTTGTTTGTTTATTTTTAATCTTCTCTAACTGTTGCTCCCTGTCGTCTTTCCATGTTTACCTTCATATCCTTTTCAGTGTTTGCAAATACTATTACATCATCTGTGAAGGCACAGTAGATTAATTCTGCGTTATTCATGTTCTTGTTTCTTACAGTTATTCCCTTTACTTTTTTTCTTATTTTTTTTATTGTATCATCCTTGATTATTATAAATAATAAAGGACTCGGTATTAAAATCTATTCAGAGTGGCGGCAGTGGTGTGTTAGCGGTTTGGTAGCGGTGAGGATGGTTGGCGGTTTTTAGATTAGTAGGTTTCATACAGAGTGCGGTAGTTCAACGGTGAGTTTGCTTTACTAGAGACGTTCAGACTTCAGAGGCGTGCAAGCTACAAGTTTTTAAAAAATGAGTGTGACAAGGAAGACATAAACAAAATGAGTAGCAGGACAAAGATAGAACGTAATCATGGCTAGCTACATTTTTAAACTAAAATTAAGTCAATAAAGCAAACAAACACTTCTGTCAAATATTTTAGCTGTTGTTAAGAGTATGAAGTGAGGTTTAAATAATTAAAATAATTATGTGAATAGTAAGCAATATTATATTTAAACCTGACTTTATACTCTTAACAACAGCTAAAATATTTGACAGAAGTGTTTGTTTCTTTCATTGACTTAATTTTAGTTTAAAAATTTAGCTAGCCATGATTACGTTCTGTCTTTGTTCTGCTACTCATTTTGTTTATGTTTTCCTTGTCGCACTCATTAATTTCCTATGTTCAAAACGGATTTCGGACAACCTGTAGATGCGGTTAAATTTTGTATTTGCAATCACCATATTATTTATTGTGCAGAAGTGCATTAGTCTTCTCCCATTATTGTTTATGTCTTCTCCTAACGTTCCCATTTTCTATCTTATTTCCTACTCTACCATTAAAATCTCCTGATATAATTATTTTTCCATTTATTTTTTCTACCACTGCCTGTAGTTTTCCCAAAAACTCTTTCTATTCTTGTTGCTGTCATTATTTGACCCAGCGTGACTTTTTCTTGATCTTTCTCTTCCATCTCTATAGTCATAATTCTTTCTGATATGTAGTTTCTTTCTTTTACATCGTTTTTCTTTTAATTTGGTATGACCATTCCTACTCCAGCTTTCGCATTTCTTGTTTCTTCAACTCCACTCTACCACAATGTGTGTCCTTCTTCTAATACTTGACTCCGTTTGCCTTTGTTTTTCGTCTCTGTTATCGTCAGTAGCTGACCTTTTGCATCTTCCATTTCTTTTACTAATCCCATTCATTATTATTATATTCTGATTGTGTATTTCCTTTACTTTTATTTGTGTGTTCCCCCGCCCTTTTAATTTTAACTTTTTTTGTGTGTTCTCTTTTGTCCATTATGTTTGCCATGTTCGTTCTTGTGTTTACCTATCTATATTGGTGTTCAGTCTTTTATCTGCTCCTACCATCATTACCTTATTATACCCCTTGTTTGTTGTTTTAGGTTTGGGTTGATCATCATGCGTTGCACAGGCCTCGGGCTGCTATCTAGCTTTTTGGATTTATAATCAGTAATATAGTTTTCAATAAAGATCGTTGTACTCCCTAGTCTAGTTTTGTTCTTCATAATCTCTAGTTTTTCATTAAATTATGGTAATTTTGCTTATTTTCCCTGTCTCGTGTTTACCTATGGTGAATATTTTTTTAACTTTAGCTCTCACTTATAAGTTTGCCTATATGAAGTCTTCTACTTCTTCTATAACTCTTCTGGGGTTTTTTGGTTCCCATTCTTTTATTATGACGTTACTCTTTTTCTTTTCTTTCTCTTGTTTTTCCATCTTTGTCTTAAGGTCGGTTATTTCTTGCGTAATTCAGTTTTTATCTTTTTTCCTTAATAGCACTTCGTAGATTGCTCTAATTTCTTGACCACCACGGGACGGAAAGGGAAGGGAAGGGTTGGGATGGAAGGGGAAGGGACGGGACGGGACTGGACGGGAGGGCACGGGACGGGACTGGGCGGGAGGGGAAGGGACTGGACGGGACGGGAAGGGACGAAACGAGACGGGGCGGGACGGAAAGGGAAGGGATGGAATGGAAGGGGTCGGGAAGGGACGGGACGGGACGGGATGGGACTGGACGGGACGGGAAAGGAAGGGACGGAACTGGAAGGGAAGGGATGGAAGGGGAGGGGATGGGACGGTACAAAGAAAGGGACGGGGACGGGGGATAGAATAGGATGGGATGGGATGGGATGACAGAAAATAATTAGTCATTATTTATCAGAGGTATACCAACAATTGTGAATAAGAAAGACATAAAAAAAAACTATTAAGCCCCGTCTATGAAATCTTAGTCTTATACACAAACCTAGATTCTATCATGACCAAATTTGATCTCCTGCTCTTGGAAATAAACTCAGTAAAACCAGCTATTGTAGTGTTAACAGAAACCTGGCTATCTCCAGCAATTCCAGATGCAATTGTGCATATACCAGGTTATGTTTTGTATCGACATGACCGCCTTCGTAACAGAGGTGGTGGAGTCTGTATGTACATATGGGAAAGCTTCCAAAATTTACCCATATCTGCATCGATCAATACCGCCCTGAGGAGTCACAGCGATTACGACGATTTATGGTTGGATGTAAAATTCGGTAATGTTGACCTCCTTCTTGGATGTGTTTATAGGCCCGGCAATACTGCTGCGGAAGCTGACAATTTGTTGTATGAAAACATTCAACAAGTCTGTTGTGGTCAGCTAACATTGATACTTGGTGACTTCAATTTACCCAAAATTAAGTGGCCCTTCCGTAACATACCAAATAACGAACAGAGTAGCCCCGAATCAAGATTTTCTGAGATGTACCTGAAAACTAATCTACATCAGTTTGTCATGCAACCTACAAGATACAGAAACACAGATACTCCCTCAATACTGGACCTCATGCTGTGCAACGATGAGAATCTGATTAGCAACATTACCTATAATAGTCCCATTGGCAAAAGTGATCACTCAGTTCTGATCTGTACACTTCAGATATCAATTGCTGCTGGGAATGTAACAAACCTCAAACATTCGCAGCAACTTAACTTTAGAAAGGCAAATTATGAGCAGATAAATACCAGGTTCCTGGAAATTGGTGTGAACGATACCACTCAAGAGGATGATATACAGCGCAAATGGGGTTCCTTTTACGCATCCGCACTTAAAATAATATCAGATTGTGTACCGACATCAAGACCTCGTGGAAAGAAAGAGAGTGCTAAGCCGTGGATTAACAAAGACTTAATAAGGTTAATTGCAGAAAAAAAACGAAAGTGGGACTCGTATCGTGCCAACCCTCACACTAATCTATATGAAGAATACAAGACACTAAGAAATAACATAACTGCTAAAATTCGGCAAGCGCGAGCTGATTATGAAAAGGGCATACTAGATAAGGGAACTCGTCACTTTTATAACTACATCGGGAAGCAGCTTAACTCAAGGCCAGCTTTGCCTAAAGTTCTCAAGTCCTCAAACGGAGCCACAATCACTGAGCCTGTAGCCATCGCAAACCTCTTTGCAGACCAGTTTCATAAAGCCTACATACAAGTCTCTACTGGAAACCTACCAAAAGTTACGCAACTCCCTAGAGTCGTAGACTCAATATCAAACGTAAATTTCACAGAGCAAGAAATTCAAAAAGTTCTGCTGTCTCTGGATGACAAATCTGCACCTGGACCTGAAAATCTACCAGCAATCTTTCTCAAAAATTGTTCCGCATCTTTGACCCCAGTACTTTCACATATTATGACTTCATCAATTCAAAGCGGAGAGCTCCCAAAAACCTGGAAACATGCAATTGTTACTCCTATCTACAAAAAAGGAACTCGGTTAGATCCCATCAACTATCGTCCTATCAGTCTTACTTCTGTTGTCTGTAAATGTATGGAGAGAATTATCGTGAACAGCATGGTCCCTTTCTTGCTTGCAAGTAATGTAATTCCAGACGAACAGCATGGTTTTATACCAAGTAGATCAATCACAACGAATTTGCTAAGTTGTCTAAATATGTGGACTAGATGTATTGACCAGGGTGAACCCATTGATATAGTATATCTTGACTTCGAAAAAGCTTTTGATCGTGTTCCCCATGACCGACTTCTTCTGAAGCTAGAGCATCTTGGCATTCGAGGCCCTCTACTGGCATGGATAAAGTCATTTCTGACCAACAGAACCTACCAAGTAAAAATAGGAGAAACCTTATCAGACACTTACAACGTCATGAGTGGAGTGCCACAGGGCTCGGTTCTTGGTCCCCTACTTTTTGTTATCTATGTTGCAGACCTCAGACACTTGATTGTGTCCACAGTGAGTGTATTCGCAGATGATACGAAATTCTTTGCCAACCCATTAATCGAAAGTGACATCATTCAAGAAGACTTACAGAGAATCCTTAAGTGGACTAAAGAATGGCTACTAACGCTGAACAGAGAAAAATGTACAGTGCTTCACATGGGGAAAAACAACCCGCATCTTGCCTATAGGTTGGGAAATGAAGCAGTTAAAGACGTCACATCGCAAAAGGACTTAGGCATTGAGATAACATATAATCTGAAGTGGGAATCCCACATAACGAACATTGTTAAAAAAGCGAACTCACTACTATATTTGATACGTAGAGCATTCTCAGTACTAACTCCAGAATTGTTCAAAACAATTTACAAAACCTATGTTCGGCCCGTCCTCGAATTTGGCTTTGCGATATGGTCTCCCTATTTCGAAAAGGACATCACCTTACTGGAAAATGTACAGCGAAGAGCAACAAAACTCCCAGTCGGCCTCCACCATTTACCTTATGAAGAAAGGCTTAATAGGCTCAACCTAACGCCCCTGAAGTGTAGACGTGAACGTGGTGACCTAATTGAAACATACAAGATTCTAACTGGTCAGTACAATTGCAGTGGTTTAAGTGATATATTTACATTTAGTGAGAACCCTCAATTACGTGGACATAGTGCTAAGCTACGCAAGGACCGTTTCTCTCTTAACACGCGTAAATATTTCCTGACGAATCGTGTGGTGGACTCATGGAATCGACTTCCGCAAGAAATTGTGAGTGCTGAGACCCTGGACTCATTTAAAAACAAACTGGACAATTTTCTGCGACACAATCAGTAGCTATGTTATGTAAATATATATAATACTTGTTTTATTATTTTTTGTTTTTTTGTTTTTTTTTTGTTTTATGCAGTGATATTAGAAACATCTATTACGTTTAGTTTAGACATGTACAACCAAACTCTTATACAGAGGTATAAACAGCTGATAGCTGTCTGCCTCCAATGTATAAATAAATAAATAAATAAATATTTAATACACAAATAAAGAACCTCGCGCGAACGAAGTCGCTGGTAACAGCTAGTTTAATATAAAAATGATTTCGCAATTATTGACCGTGTATTATTTATTGCAAACCGGTTTACATTAGGCGTCGCAAAATGCATGTTCCGTTCAGAGCGGTGCTGTGCTCGGCCTGCACAATATGCTTGTTTAAATTTATATCATGATTCTAATAATAATTGTAAGAATCATAATATTAGTTGGAAGAATAATTATAGCAACTAATTATTTCATTTCTGAACTATCATTAAACATGTAAATTATTTTTATTAAAAATAGGATTATAAGAAATATTTTTTTAAAAATATTTACAAGAAATTGTTATATATTAAAGAATCGATCAAATTTTTTTTTAAGCGATTCTTCTTCCTCACTGCTATCATCCAATATACTTTCCTCAATGTTATTAATAGTTTCATCACCAGCTTCTATCTCACTGTCTGCAATGTATGGTTCGTTTGTAACATCGTCAATTTCCTACGTATTGTTTTAAATCTGGAAACTTGAAACTGTCACAGTTGTACACTTTCTCGTTTTCTCTATCTCTTCCAGGTTTACAAAAGTATACATTAGTTTTTGATGGTGTTAACTGCATTAATAATTCTAACAGATTAACGTCCTCCCCAATTGCTTTTACAATTTCATTTTCTTTTTGTAATTTGATGGCAGCAGATATGATCAATCTATCTGCAACCTCATCAGCAAATGTAGTAATGAAGCTAACTTTTTGCAACTCTGCAGATAACATAACATTGTTTTTTTTAAATTTTTTTCAACGAAAAAATGTCTTTTGGACACACTATTTTTGTGTTATCATCGAAAAGTATTTCTCGACCAACATTTTTCATTTGTCTACGAAGTCTATGCCGTATCGTTGGGGTATCTGACAAATACAGTGTATGATTTTTTTTTAAAATGCTGTTGAGCATATCGTACATATAACTGTAAAATTTCTTGCATTGTTTTATTTGACGTCCAAACAGTTCGGCGAATGAAAAAACCTCTGTCCACGACATTGATTGTATTTTATAAATTTGGAATAGGTTCAATATTTTCGAAACTTTCATAAAATACTGATTTTTGCCTCTTACGCATCTCTCCATCATCAAATATAGATAGAGGGATGGGAGCTAATTTGTATTTCAAGTACTTTTTCATATCATCTTTTGTTTCTATATTTAAACTAATCCTTTGAAATATGAGCAACGGATTTATGGATACTTTCTCATCATTTATTTTTACAAATGAAAGTACAGAACGAAGAGTTATCACTCGATCGTTTTTCACTGCTTTCAGTGAAGCAAACGCTTTGCCAACAGTATTTTCTACCAATTTTCTCCCAACTTCCAAAGCCCTATGACTAGTGATGCAACCATAAAAAAAACGTTAGTTTTTTTGAAAAAAACCTAAAACGAGCAGTCTGGTTTTTTTAATAGGTTTTTTTTCAGAATTAAAGTGTAGTGAATAACAACAAGTAATATTCTTTGGAAAAACAGATATTTCTAAATAAAAATAATACATTTCATAGGTAAAGTGCATTATAGAATTTATAATAACAAAAAAACAAATACAGTGAAATCTCCCTTACCGGACACCTCTAATAAGCGGACACCTCTTTTACACGGACATTTTGTTGGGAACCAACTTGCTTGCATTAACTTTACTAATAAAGTTTTCTCTAATAAACGGACACTCTCTTAAACGGACACGGACACCATTTTTCGACAATTTTTAGACTGTGAATCTCTCTTGTACGGACACTTCAAAATGCAGGCCCAGCTAATGGCGTCAAAACAATCCATAAATCCAACATTTAATGATCATGTTGTTATTTTATCGAATTCTTTTGCAATACGGGCGGTATTAAGTCAACTCAAATCAGCATTATGACCGCAGGAAATTCGACACTTTCATTACCCTATGCACGATATTACAAAACAGTCCATGTTGCCCAATTTTAGAGGCCTGCAATTCAAAACTACTTTGCCTTTTGCCTGGAGAGCCCATTATGATAAAAATAAAAGTAGGAAAAATTTTTCCTGCTTGCTTTTATGGAAAGACAGAACAAGAAAACTAGGCCCAGGGCCGTCCCGCGGCCGCGGAGCCTGCGGGTATCAAGTTACGCCACTGTAATCAATTCGAACCAGAGGACGATTTACCCTTATCAGTAATGGCTGAACTGTATAGGAATATCCCAGAAATCGAAGACGTCGACCCTGACGAATTTATAAACACTGACAAAGAAATAATCCTGGACGATGATGTAACCGAAATTTCAGGTGAATCAGCTGCCGTTGATATGTAGTTGGCAGAATTAGAAAACGATGGCGACTTAGAAATTTGTGAGAATGTAATCAAGACCTACACGGAAGCATTAACAGTGAATAATTTTAAATGCTTTGCTAAAGAAAGTAATGACTTTAAAGTATTCAAACTGTCAAAATATTTAGAAATACATGCGGAAAGTAACGAGTATTTTAGATTTTGTAACAACTATTACATAACTTTGTTTCAATTATTTTATTATTCTTATTAATTGTTAGCGCTTATACCTTGGCATAATACGACTTTTTTAAACATAAAAATGGATTTTTTCCTTAAGCGGACGCCTCTAATAACCGGACAAAAACTTTGGCACCGTGCGTGTCCGCTTATGGGAGATTTCACTGTATTTCTAATAGTTATTAAGGTACCAAGGACATTATGAGTAAAATAAGAGCCCAAGATTTTTAGTGTACTAACCGAAGGCCTTTGGCCCGAGGTGTGTACAACAATCGCGGGCTCTTAGCTCATAATGCCCGTGGTGCCTTCAAGGTTTTATGTCCTACCAATTTTCTTACCTAATTCATATTCATATTGAATTCATATAATTACTATGATATAGTATTTAAGATTGATCTAGTTAGCTGATCTAAGTTAGATTTGTGACATTAGCTGAGCTGTCATTAATTTTCATTGTGACAGTGGTGCATAATAAAGTTGTATCCATGGAAACAAATACTGTTAATTTTTCATAATAACCCTAGTGGTCTTATGAAGAAAATAATTGCCCTGGAGCATTATTTTGTATCTAAGATACCTTAAAATAGAGTCATTAATTTCAATTAATGTACTGGTAGGACATAAAGAATTTTAGTATATTATTATATGAGCGATTATGACAGCCATTATTCACGAAGATGACATTTGCGCCACAAGCCGAAGGCGCGTGGCGCAAATCATCTGAGTGAATAATGGCCATAATCGCGAATATAATACGATATTTTATCTACTCCTATGCAATAGCAGACGTGTGTTCATATTTCCGAATTTTGACATTTGTGACATCTGTTAACTTCAAAAGTCATTGAATAATAAAAATGAATGCTGTGATTGGCTACAACCTATTGAATAATGAAAATAGAATTTTATGATTGGCTGCAAACTGTGAATTATGAATCATAATTAATGGTCATTGTACAGTAGGAGTAGATAATTAGTATATTATTATATGAGCGATTATGACAGCCATTATTCACGAAGATGACATTTGCGCCACAAGCCGAAGGCGCGTGGCGCAAGTCATCTGAGTGAATAATGGCCATAATCGCGAATATAATACTATATTTTATCTACTCCTATGCAATAGGGGCCTTGTGTTCATATTTCCGAATTATGACATTTGTGACAGCTGTTAACTTTAAAAGTCATTTAATAATAAGAATGAATTTTGTGATTGGCTACAACCTATTGAATAATGAAAATAGAATTTTCTGATTGGTTGCAATTTGCAAACTATTGAATAATGAAAATAGAATTTTATGATTGGCTGCAAACCGTGAATTATGAATCATAATTCATGGCCATTGTGCAGTAGGAGTAGATAATAGTTATTTACTATACAAGTGGGATAACAGCATCATTAATATACGTGTGTGTAAGTTACAAACGAGTGCGTAGCACGAGTTATGTAAGCACACAGGTGTATTCATGATGCATTATCACACATGTATTGTACAAAATTTTATCTACGACTGCCTAAAATTGAGAAAAGTGCATTAAGAGAAATGTCAGATCTGTCATTTTCAAAAATATTTTAGTAGGCAAATGTCATTATGTCATTCATTTGACACTATTTCAGTTACGTAATGAAGTCATTACACAACTCAGTTGCGTAATGAAACCATTACATAACTGAGTGGTGTAGTGAGCTTCATTACCTTACTGAAATAGTGTCAAATGAGTGACGTAATGCGTTACTTATCCCACTGGAGTAGATAAAAATAATGTATTACATTTCATAGCCAGAATGGATGTAGAAATTATAATAATGCAGAAATTACTTGCTAACAGACATGGCTGACTCTTCAACTGATTCGGAGTCAGTATCCATGCAGTTTACGTCGCCCATGTCACTGTCTTATGACTGTGATGAATCGCTAATATTTAACATGAACTTGATTCGTCGATCAGCTCGACAGTTTCAGAGCTAGGTCCAGCTTAAAACAACTTCCAACAGTGGGGGTGGGGCAGGGGTGCTCGCATAGACGCATGCATACGCTTTGCTGTTCTGTGAGTAATACGTAACACGAGTAGGCAGTAGGTATAAAATGTTACTTTTGTTTATTAAACATTTGTTTAGTCTGTGCTGTAGTTTTCTTGAACTTTAAAGGGCATGTAAAATCAAAATAAGTTTAAATTTTGTCGTTTGCTTACCTGCTGCCAACCATACCTACCAAAACGTGCCGCAAGTTACAAAAATGAATAAAAAACAAAAAAAACAAAAAAACCGTTTTTTGTAGTTTTTTTAAAGGTTTTTTATTCGATTTAAAAAAAAACGCGTTTTTTACATCACTACCTATGACAGTTTATTGAGTCGTTTCCGACAAGACCTGAAACGGATCATACGTAGAGAAAAAGGACACAAGTTTACTATTTCATTCGATACTTCTGTTAATAATAAATTATGTTTTTACTTTGTTTCGCTAAAACTACGATTCATATTTAACCTTACAAGTTTGACGCTACTGACCATTAAGTGCAATCAGCTGAAATAGTAGTTACTCAAAATTTTGCATTTTACACTGTAAATGTCACGAGCGTTTCCTAAATGGATTATATATTCAATATTAGAACTGTTAAATTGTAAAGGATATTTGCATTAATGAAAAACACGTACATGTCTTTCTGTGATATATAATTGCACCAACAGCTAGTCTTATAAAGACCACTAATCTGAGGTTAAGTGTAATTCGTTGTTAAAATAAACAAAAGCGCATTTTAAATTCACAGAAAATTGGTAGCTATCGAATAGTGCTGATGTAATTTCAGTACAAGTAAAATTGTCAAAAATATTCAACATTTGTGCACGTAAAAAAAAGGTCACTCTTTAAATTGAATTTGCACATATCTGCAAGTGAAAAAAATTTGCGCTCATATTGTGTGTGGTAGTACAACTCTTAAGGAAAAAAATAAGTCTACGCTGATTATTGTACGACTTCTGCAACCTGACTTATGCAAAAACTAATCAACATTTTTGCTAATTTCAAAAACCTACGTTTTCTGCTCACTGCGAGTACTATGCTTTCTGAAAATTTCAACGTGATACAAATATTTTTTAAATAAAAAACAATTGAAGAATCGGCCATTTTTAGCGGTTTTTTGACGATAACTTTTTTTTAAATTTTTCTTGTTCGCATTTTTATATGCAAAAAACCGTTTTTTCGTAACTTTGACCGCCATTTTGAATCACTTCACCACCGATTGTAGTTCATTCAATTCTATGTGATTTTTTTCTATAAAAATACATTTTTACTATTCAGGTGGTATTTTTGTCAAGCAAATATCTAATTTGACTGGACTATTTACCAAATATTAATTTTTGTACTACAATATTATTTCATCTATTCTCTTTCCATCACATCTAATCTAGCTTCTGTTGTCATGATTTTCTCTTGTAGCTCTGTTGATTTTTTTTCTGCTTTCCGTTAGCTTATCTCTTCACTAATGCTTTCTCTGTTCATTTCTTATCCCGTTTACCTCTACTGTTAGCAGTTGCATCATTTTTAGTATTTTGATGACTCTTTACCATTAGCTTTGGTTTTAGTTTTTTTGAGGGAGGATGAACAGTTAAAGGTGGTAGAAGAAGAAGAACCTGAAGGCAATCAAAACTGTTTTTGGTTGAGCTACTTGTAGTATTTTTAACACAAATTTCATCATCATTAATATCCATGCCAGATTCTTAAACTTCTGATATTTTATGAATTTCCAAGGTTAACCATTTTCTATAGCTGCTTTTTTCTGAACAGTGAATCTTAATAATTTCAGTTAGAAGATTATCATACAGACAATTTATATTATATTTTCTGGAAACTTGCTTTATTTTCTGTTTTAAGTTTTTCAAGTGGTTAGTCATACTTGTGTTTAAAGTGGCAAATAAGATGGTAAAGAACGTATTGAGTTATAATCTGATATTAGGTTAGATGGACTATTGTGCAAACTAAAATATATTATTTCAGTGCAAAGTTACCAGTGTTCCCAGTGCTCCAAATTGTTTCCAAGCGAACGACTTCTGAGGGACCACATGCGCTCCCACATCAACCACTATAAATGCACCATGTGCGATATGACTTGCTCTAAGCCATCGTCTTTGGCTACTCATATACGGTACAGGCATTTGAGTGAGCGGCCCTTGAAGTGCAACCTTTGCGAACACTCGTAAGTGACTGACTTTTTCTTTATGCCTTTCGATGATTTAATTAAGTTAGGAGTGAATAATAATAGTTTAGGAGCTTCTGAATTGAATGAAATAACTTTGGAAGAGACAAAAATCTGGAGTAATATCAGTAATATGCAAACTTTTATTTATTAATGAAAACGACTGCTGAATGTCGGTCAAATTGTAGGCTGCTCGTTCTTTCGAGTATACGGATTGAAAATAATTTGCAAATGAATCTGCTTCAGAGGTATTCCGTTCCAAACTTCTACCGTTATGACGTCACTGCTGTTGTTTTTCCATATTGATTTCGAAAATGACCAAAATGTGTCAGGTTGAACATTTAAATTATCTTCCACGTCTTGTATATAGTTTTTATATGTATTATTAGTGTCAACTTTAACTTTTGCTCTCAAATAAATAAAATTTAAACGGTAATTTTCTATTTTGGTTTTTCTATACAGTTTTCTAAACTTGTCTTTTAGCTTAATTTCTCTGATAATGTCTGGTGTAAACCAACAGGGGTAACGTCGCTTTATATTTTTAGTTTTGGGGACCACTTTGTCCAACACATTATACAATACATTGTAAAAGATATCTACTGCAGTGTCAACATCAGTAACACCTTCAAAATTCCAATCTAGTAGTGTACCTAGGCGGGTTCTGGCGCAAAATGTGTCACTGCCCAGGTTTTCTGCGCAGGTCTGCGTGCGCAGGTTTGTCAAGGTCGTTGGTCTAGCTGGGGGTCAAGGTCACGGGCTTAGCCAGGGCCAAGGTCATTGGCCTAACCGGGGGTCATTGGCCTAGCCGGGGTCCAGTTCCCACGATGAATTTTTGGGGCTAAAAGTGTAATTTTGAAATTTTACAAGATTTCTCCGCTTATCAAAATGTTCCCAGGATATGACGCAAAAAATAATTGAACAATGAAGTCTTTGTTGTCTGGACGAATTTTTGCTGACCTCCATTATCAGATAAACAGGATGTTATTGTCTGAAGCTTCATATAGGTAAGAAAGGGGGGTAGCGCTGCTATTCGACTACCTTGTTTCAACTACCATCTCTATCTGTCTACCTGTCCGTCCACCTGTTTACTTATCTACTGGTCTAACTGTATAATTATCTGTCTGCCTGTCTACCAGTCCAACTGTCTGTTTATCTGTCCGCCTGTCTAACAGTCTCCTTACCTGCTAGTGTAGCCTGCAAGACTATATGGGTGACCTTGAGATGGTAGTTGAAACAGGGTAGTCCAATAGCAGCGCTGCCCTCCTTTTTTACCTATATGAACAATCAAAATTGACAACCACATTATTTAAAAAAGAAAACTACGTAATACATTACCGCAATCTGCAGCAAGCTGTAAGTATAGGGCTGAAAATTGTAAAAATTCATAGAATATTAAAATTTAATTTGCAATCATGCAGATTTCTCAAGCAATGGACGTCATTGTTCAATAACATCCTGCAAGAAGTCTCAACTAGTTTTGCATTCCCGGACGATGAGTCACATCCTGGGAACATTTTGATAAGCGGAGAAATCTTGTAAAATTTTAAAATTACACTTTTAGCCTCAAAAATTCATCGTGGGAACCGGACCCCGGCTAGTCCCGTGACCTTGACCCCCGGCTAGACCAACGACCTTGACAAACCTGCGCGCGCAGACCTGCGCAGTGACACATTTTGCGCCAGAACCCGCCTAGGTACACTACTTAATCTGTATTGCGATTACCATGATACAACTTTAAAAAGTCGGCACCATTAACATTTAATATTGTGTTATGTTGCTGTAATGACAATAAAAAGAAATTAAAATACTCAGATTCTTTTTCAGTTAAAAGTTAGAAATAGTATTTGCTCTATTTAACCTAGGCAAATTAAAATTGCCTGCAATAATAGCTATTTATGCAACAAGTGCTAAAAGTCGACTTTTATGCGCGAGACATGAAAATTATGAAACGAAGCCGAAGGCTGAGTTTCATAACATGTCTCGCGCATAAACGACTTTTAGCACGCGTTGCATACAATATTTTATCTACGACCTT
Organism: Agriotes lineatus; assembly: GCA_940337035.1. Taxonomy (NCBI): domain Eukaryota; kingdom Metazoa; phylum Arthropoda; class Insecta; order Coleoptera; family Elateridae; genus Agriotes; species Agriotes lineatus. The sequence goes on from CALNHX010002951.1 coordinate 128,786, forward strand.
AATTTTACCGTTATTAATCCATAAATATCGATTTAAGAAAGGTTCGCATCTGCGACGCTGCATCATAATGAATAGTAGCCTACGCGGCTGGCGATTGTTTTGGCCACGCCCGTGCTGTCAAGGACAGGTACGAAATTTAATTATTTATACTCCACATATGACTGTATTCATTACATAACGCTTTAATTATTTCAAAAACGCTTTACCTGTAACGCAAGAAGCAACTAGAATAGCTTTACGACTTCACTTGCAGTTCGAAATTGTAGTTTTGAACCTCGCGTCACTTTTAGCACATGTGCTAAAAGTAAACAGCTGATTTCTTTAAACACGGTAAACTATAAAACGTCACTTTTAGTGAAACAAGCGAGTGTTAAAAAGCCTACTTTTAGTAGTGGTCGTAGATAAACAAATTTCTATTATTGCCAATAAAATTTAATTCACATCCATCATAAAAGGATCGATATAATTGAAAAGAAGAATTGGGTGGAATATACACGCAACATAAATATAAATATGAAGATTGTTTTCTCCGGACAACGGCCTGCAATCAACGTGCTTAAAAACTGAAAGAAACTTCCAACTGGTATCAAAGTAAAGAATGATCAGACCCCATATCAGCGTGAGTACTTTAAAAATCTGAAAGCAGAACTGGAGCAGAGGATGAACGATGGTGAGTCAGATCTCAAAATTAAATATATTCATGGCACGCCGAAGATAGTGAAGGTGAAGCCTGACCCAAAAAATTAAGGTCCAAAATCACGGAATTCACCTTCTATACGAACCTGGCATCCTTAATGGCGAAACGAGATTTACTCTTAGTGGAAATAAATAAACTAAAACCTACTTGTATTATACTTACTGAGACACACCTAAAACCAGAAATAAGTAATAGCTTAATAGATATCAAAGGCTACTTACTCTTCAGACGAGATAGAGCAGCGGGAAGGGGTTGGGGTGGGGTGGCGATATATGTTGCTAGCGCATACCTTGATGTTCCTATTCAAGTGACACTACACCCTACCTTAAATAATAACCCCACAGTGGAAGCACTATGGTTGACAATTAAATACTCTTATTTTAAGCTCTTGATAGCTGGAGTTTACCGTCCACCGCACACTGGTTTTGAAGATTCTGATCGTATTTTATTTGATATGATGCGAACAGCTTGTAGCGGACCACACACTGTGTTCATTATGGGGGATTTTAATTTGCCAGACTTTAAGTGGCCACTCACTAAACTAGATGGGTACAACATGTTACATGGGAAGTTCATAGAACTGCTAACAGACTCGGGCCTTCAACAGCTAGTGACTGACATTACGCGTAAGAGAGGTAGCCAGCAATCTGTCCTAGACTTGGTATTATGCAATGATGAGAACCTATGTACTAAAATAGAACACCACGCACACATAGGAAAGAGTGACCACCAGGTTCTACTAGCAACTTTGCAATTCCAAACAGGAGCCAGAAGTGACCCAATAGCCGCTGCACGTAGATGGAATTTCTTCGCGGCTAACTACGATCGTATTTCGAAAGAATTAGACAAAGACTACAACCTCCTACACACAAACATATCCGAAGCGTGGCAAGACTTTAAGAGTGAAGTTGATAAATCTATTGAACAACATGTACCTACAAGCTGAAAAAGAGTTAATCACAACTGCAACAAACCGTGGATAGGTCCAGACATACTAAACCTAATAGAACAAAAGACTCGACTGTGGAATATTTACCGACTAGACAAATCAGATGAATCCTACGAGAAATACAGAAAAGTGAACAATAAAATCATTGCAATGGTAAGGAAATCTAGGAAGGAATTTGAAGAAGGGGTTGTGGAAAGGGGTCCGAAATCATTTCATAGTTATGTACGCCAACAACTATCATCAGCGGTCTCTATTCCACCTTCTATAAGGGATCCTGACACGCTTCTCTTAACAAGCAATACCAAAGAGGTGGCAAATTTATTTGCCAAGCAATTTGAAAAATCGTATGTTAGAGAACCCACAGGCCCACTCCCAACATTAGGTGTACCACGAATTGAAGCCTCTATTGACCATGTAGATTTCACTGCTGAACTGATCGATAAAGCAATAAAAAGTTTCAATGATACTACCTCAATGGGCCCAGATGGAATTCCGGCTTTACTGTTGAAGAAATTCTCATCGGTAATCACAACTAGGCTCGGTCAGATCATGGAACTGTCTTTGGCTCAAGAAAAACTTCCAGATGACTGGAAAGAAGCTACAGTTACCCCGATTTACAAGAAAGGAGACAAATTGAATGCTGCTAACTATAGGCCCATTAGCCTCACTAGTTTAGTTTGCAAAACTATGGAAAAGATTATAGCCAAAAAGTTGAGGGACTTTTTATCCAGGGAACAGGTCATTATAGACACTCAGCATGGTTTCATCCCTCGTAGATCAACAGTTACTAACCTACTTATGTGCTTGGACAAATGGACTAGGAACTGCAATGAACATCAACCAACAGACATCATATACCTGGACTATGAAAAAGCGTTTGATCGCGTCCCAATCAGGCGACTAGTAGCCAAACTAGAGCACTTTGGCATCCGTGGGAACCTTCTAAATTGGATCTCTGACTTCCTCACTGAAAGAAAATTTAAAGTTCGAATAGGAGACCAATACTCTGAAGCACACGATGTGATGAGCGGCGTACCACAGGGATCAGTACTCGGACCTATCTTGTTTGGGATTTTTCTGACCGACCTTAAAGAAGTCATTGACTCGGACCTGTCTCTATTTGCCGACGATACTAAGCTAATGGGGAACCCATTAATCAGTCATAATATCATCCAAAAGGATCTTGACCGAATTGCTCAATGGACAAGAGATTGGCTGATTACTTTGAATGCCGAAAAGTGCTCAGTATTACATGTCGGTAGTAACCACCCGAAGTTGCTCTACACCATTGACGCGAGGAACCTGCAAAGAGTGACTTCGCAGAAAGACCTAGGAGTGACAGTAACGGAGAATCTCAAATGGGACGAGCATATCCTTGGAATCACCAAAAGAGCTAATTCCATCATGTACACGATTAAAAAAGCATTCTTGCATATAGATAAGAAATTGTTTATTAAGATATATAAAACGTATATTCGTCCACTGCTGGAGTATGCGTTCCAAATATGGAGTCCATACTTTCGCAAAGACATCGACTTATTGGAAAGAGTACAAAGAAGAGCCACAAAAATGGTTTGGAGCCTACATCACAAGACATACGAGCAACGACTGGAAGAACTTGGCCTGACTTCACTAGAGCAGCGCAGGCAGCGTGGGGATTTGATTGAGACCTACAAGATTCTGAGTGGACACTATGACGTCCCTGGGCTAAGTGACATCTACCAGATGAAACCACCTGGGAACCTGAGAGGACACGCACTGAAGCTCGCGCGCACTCAAAGCTCAAGCAATCCTAGGTACCATTTTCTGCCAAACCGCGTCGTGAACTCCTGGAATAAACTGCCAGAAACAGTTATAAGTGCACCATCAGTGAACGATTTCAAAAATAGACTAGACAATTATACAAAAAATATCAAACAGTGACAGTGACAATAAGCACACAACACCATAAGTGAATGACCTGGAATAGATTATACCAAACAAATGAACTTTTGATTAAGACTATACCAGACAAATTGAACATTACAAGTGCTATGATATGCACGCATCAGCTTCTAGCTGCTAGTGCATCATTAATAATAATAATAATAAAAGAAAACGAGTTCACACTTAACTTAACCCATATGTCCTCACATACCGTATCAAAAAGACATCTTTGACTTGTTTAGGTCCAATTCTACTGCTATCAGTACACTGCTTCCATCTGATTTGTTGACCAAAGCACAATTCCTGTCCCTTCTGTATACAGTATACATAGATGAAAGTAACTCACCGTCATACACAAAATCACTTAACCTACTTTCAGTTAACAAAATAATGTCTTAATACTAAAGATAACATTTAACTTTTTTTTTGCTTTTGTATTTAACCCTCTAACGTTTTGATTTTTAAACAAGAGCTGCTGTCATTAGTGCATATCATTCAAATTTTTGGGTGTAGATATAATATAAACATGGCTGTTATCTTCTTTTCTCATATAAATTTTCCCATTTCTAATCCACAGGTGTTTAATGTTATTGGCTTTCTTGAATTTCCTGCATTTCCAAAAAAGTTGTTTATTGTCAGCTGTTTGTGATTCATTGCTGTATACAGGGTGTCCAAAAAATGGCGGATTAACTCTTATGGTGCATTACTTGGGGATGCCTAATGAACCCTGGAAAAATATGAAAAAAATTCCCTGGGCCGTATTTTTCTAAATATTTCTGGTCAAAGGTGGGTAATAAAATCCATTTATTTAAATAACTAGTGTATAATTATAGTGTCAAATATATCTGGGACTTATTTAAATATCTGGTTTTTTAATATTCTTGGGATTTAACTAAATTGTTTTCATTATTTAAGTATTTTAAAAAACTGATTTCCTGTTGAGTTTGTCAATATCTAAATATGACAAACAGGCTTTGTAAAATAATAATATACGAAATCAAGCTCGGCTTTGAAATATTTGTTGTATGAATAATATGTTGGTGGCACTGTAAGTCTATGTCCAACTCGAGGTTAGCAGGTTAGGTTTTGTGTCAGTTTTGACACAGACTGACGCAAAACCTAACCTGCTAACTTCGAATTTGACATAGACTTACAGTGTCACCAACATATTAACAACTTACTATGGATACATTTTTGATTGAGAAATTGTTGCAGTATCAATGTTGCCAGATTTATTTTTATTAATTTTGAAATATTTTGAAAAATACGGCCCAGGGATTTTTTTTCATATTTTTCCAGGGTTCATTAGGCATCCCTCAGTAACGCACCGTAGAGTTAATCCGTCATTTTTTGGACACCCTGTATAGGCTTTGGTATATCCATCGCCAGTCGCGGAAGAAGTTGAGAAAGCGATCTTGTATTAAAATTGCTTTTAAAAATTCTTCTTTGTCTAGGTGGCTCACAAATTTTAAAATTATGCTTCGTGGTTCACCTGGTTTACACAAATCAGGCTTTAGTCTATGGCATGCGTCGATCATAGAGCGTTTGATTGGAAAACCTAGTGCAGCCAACGGTAGCCAACATGATCTCACCATCCGGTTCTGTTACACTTGGCATCTCCACGCTATTCATCCTAGTATATTGCTCCAAATTGTTTATTTTAATCTTCAAATTCATATTTTCCTTTTGCAGTGGTACCTGTGTTCTAGGTAACTCATCCATTCGTTTCATTAATTTTTGCGTGGCAGGATTCTAATGATTCACACATGTTGTCGCACTTCACAGTTAGTGAATTAATTGCACATAAAAGATCCTTTATAGTAGGTTTGTATAAATATTTTCATTATCGGAAATAGTAATACATTTCTTACATTTCCAGTTTCTTACCTCATCACTTTCATTTAAAAGTGTACCCACACATTTTATGTGCCAAATATCATTACATATTATGCACTGCACATGTTGGTTGTGCCTTGTGCTCAAACTGGCGAGTTTGTTTAAACAGGCTGCACAGCTTCTTGACAAATAATAACTTGCTCACAATCGTACAAACTATAACCGCTGAAAACCACCTTTCCTATAATTGTGATTAATTATATTTAATATTTCATTATTATTTACTACTATTGTATTTTAACATGTTAAGGGTGTTTTTTTAGAGGCGGAGAACTTTAAATTGAAATAAAACACAAAAAAATGTTTTTAATATCCATGAAATTGGTTTTATTTGAAAGAAAATGTTTTGACATTACTGTTTGAATATGATTTCGGGCATGTGACCGCCGCGGCTAGTGCGTACATGGCGTAATCTGGAAAATAAATTTCAACAATTTGCAAACATTGCTCCGGCGTGAGTCTATTCATGATGAATTGCCAAACCAAACTAACCTCAAAACAACCGAGAACTGTCAAATCGGCTGTCATAGAAAACAGTGTTGCCAATTTAAAGTTCTCTTCAAACAGTAATGCCAAAACATTTTCTTTCAAATAAAGCCAATTTTATGGATATTAAAAACATTTTTCTGTGTTTTATTTCAATTTAAAGTTCTCCGCCTCTAAAAAACACCCATTATAACTAAGTGTTGAGTCTTTTTAATTTGGAAAATGGGTTTGATTCACTGAATAGTCTTCCGAATACTATTCGTAGTCAAAGTTATGTAGACTATTTTTGGGTTGTTCCGCAACTCGTCCTATTTGTACGCACACGCACTGGACTTTCGTGATACGTATTACCCCAAAAATAATCGATGTTACGTTGAGTACTGATAGTATTATAAGTAATTATTCTGCTTGCTAGTCTATACTAGTCTCTACTCATGCAGTATATATATAATTAGCTGCGAATAATTTGTTATACTTATCCTTTATAAAAATTCTATGCATGTTAAACGTGATTTGGGCAAATTTCAGTTGTTACTGCTGGCCTGTATATTCAAATAATTAAAAAAAATATAGCTCGGAAATGCTTGCGTTTATGAAAAATATACTTACAACCTTTGTTCTATCATGAATAATATTGATAAGAACTCACTTTTCCGTAAAGTCAATGGCTAATGAGGTATTTGCAAAAAATGTCAAGTGTCTTTGGTTTCGAACACAAACCTCATAGGGGAAAACTTAGTATATCGGCTACAGAACTTGAAATAAAGTGAACAAAATGATTTGCAGATTTTCTGGAACTATTTCCAAATTGTACCTATTTTACTGCCCTGGTGACTGGCGTTATAAGAATATAAAAAGTAGAATGTAGATTGGAGAAATTAGCGTAGTAAAAGGTTAACACAAGTATTAGGTGCAGAATAAGTGTTGTAGTACTGTTCAATTTCATATATTTTACTTACTATTCAGAGTTATAAAATAGTAGATTATGCAATGAGGGAGAGAAATGCGTAATTTTGCTGAGGTGCAATTTGTGACTCGAGGGTGAAGCCCAAGAGTCACATAGCACTGAAGCAAAATAGCATTCTCTCCGAATTATATATACTATTTTTTTCACGTTGCAGGAAGATTTAAAACTAAACCTGTTTTTTAAACGTAATTTATTGACATTTTTAAATTTTAAAGTTGGTGGCACTGTAAGTCTATGTCAAATTCGAGGTTATCAGGTTAGGTTTTGCATCAATTTTGACACAGACTGACTCAAAACCTAACCTACTAACCTCGAATTTGACATAATTGTTGTTTCAGTCATAATGAAAACTCGTTAGGTAAATTTCTCCCCTCTAGGGAATAATTCATTATTTCTGTCACGATTCTGGTATCGTAGAAACTATATTATTTTCGCAGACTTGAAAAAAATGTTTTTTTCCGCTAATCGTCCTAGCATTGCCACATTTTTAATAAAATTTTGTTGAGTAAAATCAAACATTCCATTACATCAACCGTTGCTAGGTAATTTACAATAAAACTGTACAGGAATAATATTTTCGTCCTAGGCCGGGAAAAATAGTATGTGTATCTTGGACAAAAAGCAGCATTCCCAGATTCCTGTGTTGTTGGGCTCGGCGTTCGCCTCGCCCAACAATATTTACAGTTGTCCGGGAATGTTATGCTTTTCGTCCTAGATACACGATGTACGATTTTCGGACACTCAATGGAAATAGACACTACATTTCCTTATTACAAATCGTGAAGAAAGGTATATCTTTATAGCAACAAAAATAAACAATTATTAATTATCTATTGGAATAAATATTAAAGGTACAACTATTAACGTTAGAGAAACTTATACTTGTACACTGTTGTAACTGTAAATCATTAAACGAAAGTGACGATTTTGATAAAACCTTCTAATTAACTCCTCCATTTGATGGAGAAAATGATGAATCGCTACATGCAGGAGCCAACTGTAATTCAGTAGGTTCTAGGACAAAATCTGATGGATTCTGGCATCCACTGTCTGATGATGATGGCTGATTAAAAATCATTTTCGAAGTCTTCATTTTATTGTTAATGCATTCTTCTATATATCCTTCTGGAGTCGTATTTGATCGCCATCCTCCATGACTTTTGAGTCTCCTGATGCCCGCTCCACCCTCAGCAAGAAAAGGAGCTGACGTTTGACGTAGACAGTGTCCAGTGTAACCGTCTGGGTCGGGTAGTTTCAAATAATGAGCGATTTTCTTTGGTATCTTGTAGAAACTGTGGATCTCTACAGATTGCACTGTACATTTATTGTTCATATAAAATATGAAGAATCTTGAGTGATTGATATGTTTTGGACGCAAGCTTACATATCTCCTGTACAACTCAATCTCATTAATTCCTCTCATTTCCGTCATAACGGTGAATATGCGCTTCTTTCTTGTGTAGTGGAGCCATAAATCGCAATAACTTGTTGTCAACAGTTAGCGTAAGAATTCCAAAGAAAGGAAGCTTGCCTATAAAATAAACAGTGCCAGTCCGCAATAAATATTTGTGAAATGCAAGCAGTCAGCTTAAGTACCATTAGAAAACTTTCGAGCAAACGGATGCACGCAGTCAAAAAAGGTGATTTGTGCGCGGAATTCAACGGAGAGAAATTATTCAACGTCCCTCGAACTAAAAGGGTTTCTTAAAATACACTTTTCTAAATCAGAAGCAAAAGTGAAGTCACAATACAAAACTGCAGCTGTAAAAATCTAGTGAATTTCAAGTGGTGTCATAAACTCATAAAACTTCCAACCGTTGCGTCCCAAGTGAAAGTGTTGTACCATTGTTGTGACTAGAATAGAAAATCCTTTTTGTATATTGTGTAAATTGTGTAACATGGGTATATAAACCAGAGCGATGGGGTTGAACGGGATGATTGCACATCAGGTCTTCACCACTTTGGTTAAACAGACACGCAAAGAGTCAGTTCCTTAATGCGTTTAATATTAATCTCATACTTAGTGGAACATTTACTTTAAGTGTTTCCACGAGCCAAGTTTCAGATCCACAAACGCTCACATGTATGCTGATTAACAAGACCTATTCGATCCACACGTGTAATAGTATAGTAGCAAATCCGCACATTTAATTTTATGTCTGTAATCCGTTGCGTTAAATAAAGAATATTAAAAGTGGTATAGTTATTCGTGTGTGTAATTTCTAACGAACACCTTAACCACCCACTGTACTTGTCTTAGTGTCATGGAGGGTGACAACCCGTATCCTTGATATCCTCCATATTTAACTTTCTTAGCTCTTCACTACGACATGCACCATACAGACCGAAAATTAACACCACTTTAATCAGCAGCAAGGTATCGTCAGGCGCTTCTGTCAAAATTTTGACACATCATCCTGCGATAGAATTTTTGATTTTTTTCATATCCCTCACTTTGGCACTTTAAATATAACTGTAACTTCCAATGATTCAATATATCGATGTTTTCTTTCACTCTCAATGTACTTTTCAACATGGAGTATGTTGACCACAGTGTGGAAGATGTCAGCCTTTCAGCCTGTAATCAAATATAAAAATAAAACTTGAAAATTTATAAATGTATTCAGCAAAACTAATCTTTTCATGAAAAAACGCAAGCATAACTTCTTCGTCGATATCCCTTACATTCTTTGAAGTTCTCCAGGAATTGAAAATATTGTAGTTCTTCTCATATTTTTATCTTGTGATTTCGAGGGTAATAAACTAGCAACAGCTTCAAGCGCTAATGCTGATATTTCATGATGATTTTCATTATTTATTTCCATTTTCACAAACTTTCACACAATAATAATAAATAAATAAATAAATTTTATTGAGTACAAAATACACTTGTTTAGTTACTGCAGTGATGGAAACGGCAATTTGATTCTCGCGCTTGTCATGTATTTTTTAAATATTTTCTTATAAAATGTACTCCGTTTCCATTGAGTGTCTGAAAAAATTATAATGTATTATTCTTAAATAAAAGTAAATTCTTCTTTACTCATCACGTTAGAAAGATCACGATTCGTAAAGAAAAACAATATTTTTCTTTACATATAATTCAAATAACTATTTCATTTATAATTGGTACAGTTACGGACAAAAAAAAAAGTGGGACTGTTATGCATTAACAGTTATTGTTGCTTTATCAACAATATTAACTTGTAGCATTTTTAAGCAAAACTGTGTCGTTAACAAATTGATGACATTTCTAGAATTACGACTACCATATTTTTTTCAACAAATTTTAAAAGCCAACAGTAACGACTAAATTAAAGCAAATGTTGTTATAACGGTTGTCCCACTTTTTTGGCCGCAACTGTACATCTTCAAATCTGAAATTTAATTTGAAATGCCCAAAAAGTTATGCAATTTTCCTAATTGAACTAATTTTGTAATTGTTATGGAACCTCAAAATTCTAATTGTGTTAAATTGTGTAGTTTGAGCTTAATATTTGTTTCATTTAATACATTGAAACTTCTCTGTAATGGACACCTATGAGGAATCTTAAGCTGTCCATTTTAGAGAGATGTCCATTATTTAGAGGTTTGTTTACCATATATTCCCTACAGTTCTGTACACAAAAAGCCATCTGTTGTGTAGTGGTGTCCGTTAAGAGATGTTTCACTGTACTCTGAATTGGATTATTATAAATTTGAAGTTTTTTAACTCAAGTTTTTTACAGATGTGTATCGAAGCAAGCCTTGGAGTCCCATCTTATTACACATTGTTCAGAAAAGTTACTCGCATGCGAAGAATGCGACTTCCGTTGTCGGTCCCTGTATGGGCTTGACAAACATTATCAAAATGTCCATGGGCAAGGCTGGACTCAAACCTATGAATGCCACTGCTGCCAGATGACATTTACTCGTGGCAATCGCCTTACAAAACACCTAATAAAGGAGCACGATTTTCACTGGCCGTCGGGTCATTCTAGATTCAGGTAGGTAATTATACATAATGATTTGCCTGCAGCCTGTAAGAAATAGCTGTATTTTTATGTAACTGCACATTTATAATACAGTAGAACTCTTATATAACGAACTCGTGATATAGTAACGCTCGCTTTTAACGTACGAAAATTAATGTCCCAACCAAAACTCAATAATTTTGCGTGTATTTAGGTTTAATTATAACGAACATATATATAGCGAACGCTCGCATATAACGATCAAATTTCCAAAGAGAAATTGATATAATGAACTAGGTCGCAAATATGCTTGAGATTATTCCTGTTTTATGACGCCATGACCGTCCCTGAACCACAGCTCGCCATAACTTTTAAAAGATAAGTGCTTACTTATCTTTTAACCTTCCGCAGTTCATGTGTGTGTATGTTGTATACAATTCTTTACTTACAAAATTAAGTTTGCTTCTGTAAGCCGTAAGTGTACAAATTCAGTAACATCATTTCAATTAGGATCCCCAGCTTCTTGTACCATATTATAGTTTTTCTTGAGCTTGTTGATCAATGCCAAACATGTATTTATTATATTCTGAGATTAGTTTGGGTTTCACCTTATCTTGTTCTCTTTTGTTTATCATGTCATTTGTTACGGTCCAAAACGACATTTACGACAACGCGCCAGCTCATAACGGTATTAACGAAAAGCCATGAAAAAACTAGACGACTAGTGCGTACGATATCTCTCAAACTCGGGAATGTAAATCACATAGGACTGCTGCCCAGCCCGTAACAAGAGATGCCGGCTAATCTACAGTGGAGCGAGGGGTGGTCCAATACGAGATAATACCTGGGAAACGGCCTAATGAACGGTAAACAGATCTAAATTGATTGAGCGCCACCCCATTCCATCACGATAAACGACAATGCACAGGTAAACTCACTTAGGAACAGGGAAGCAGATGAATCTACCTTTTTACTTTAAACTTGGCAGTAATCTGGACAGCAAGTCCGTTTAGCAACATTGGACCTACCTTTATAAACTCCACTTGAGCAACTGGCCAAACTCCTTTTACAACTGTAAAAATATAAATACAAATCACATGCATGATAGCAAAGGAAACCAGATTTTAAATTTAACATGACATGTATTGACACAAAAGTATTTGAATATGAATATAAAAAGGCACATATAAATCTGACAGATAAATACGGCAGTTCGGTAATTGCGCAACATCGTAAACTATTAACACAAATTGACCTTCAATCTGTAAAACGATAATAGCAAACTATAAGCAAATAACTAGTGACATAAAGTGACATTAAATCTGTATTAGTTGACGGTAAATGAACTGTAAATGTCAGAAACATAACTGTAATGGTTTGATAATTACAAAAAGGTACACAAAGAAAGCTAAATGACTGAGACGTTACAACAACTGTTCGATAATTTGACGCAACACTCTATATATATATATATATATAAAACTGCACATTAAACGTTAATAAGTAGCGCAAACTATACCTGAAGGAGCTTGGAGTGCGATAACTGATGTCTAATGCAGCCACGACGGCCACCGTCCCAGATACTGCAGGCAACAAAGCAAGAGCCATATTGCAAACACCTTGACGGACTGCGAAAGCTGTGACCGCGCACATGGGGAATTGATCCATACTAGACGGGATGCAAAACTCGAAACTGAAGGCAGGACGATACGGAAGCTTTGCCAACACAAAACACCGCTAATGGCCCCCCAGCAAAGGAATCCGTCTTATTGACCCTTTAGGAGCCTGCTACTCCAACGGTAAATTAGAGATCCAGAAGACTTACGTTTAATTCGATTCCCTCTACGCAGTCACTCACGCTCATACAACAAGGTGCGTAACGTACGGCCAAAAGCTTTAAAATAATCAGAAGTCCGTTCCTATAAGGGGGCGATGCCGCTCGGCTGCCCCAACACAAGGACCAACTGAACTCTTCAAGTGCTGGGTGCTAACTGGCTCAAAACTGCTGCGCCAGACGGCCGCGTGATTGATGAAGGCGTTGTGTTTTAAATTCAACTCGAGGAATATTTTAGAACACGTCTGGCAGACAAAATCAATATTTCCACAACGGCTAAACTTAGCGTGCCAACGAATATAAGCCGAGAAACACCAAATGAGCGCATTTCAGATCGTCGACTGCAAGCGAAATAATTCGGGATGCTTAAATTCAACCGAAAAAATATGAAAAACTCATATACAAGCGGGGTCATAATTTAGAAAAATACGCTAATAACCGTACGTTCGTACACTTTAAAAATGTCCTGACACATTTCCCAATTACCATCTCATTGCTGTAACGACACACTGATTCATCAACCTTTAGTTTTGCTGTAGTAACTTAGCTTTGCGTTTTTTTATCTATTTGCACAAAGGGTTCGTGTGCTGTGAGTACCGCATTGTAACAGTCTTTCGAACAAATTGTATGAATTATAATTATTATATATTGCAATGGTTTACTGCCCACAGCAATTCTAGTTGCTTAACCAAAACGAAAATGAAAGAATATTTCAAAATGAGGACAGAATTAAATACTTTATTTATTGCAAGAAAGTCAGTAATTTTACACTAATAAATGTATTTGAGATGAGTAGTAGTAATTATAATTTGAGTGAGAAAGGTTAGCATTAGATAAGGCAGGATTTGGAAGGTCACGTTCAGCGTTTGATTAATAATTGATGTTAGGAATGGCAAACGCAGCTTAATTTATGTAGCTGACAGGTTTGAGTTGGGTAAATCAATACAATGATATGAATTTTAATATAACTCAGAGATGGTCCATATAGTTGCAAAAATTATATGAGCGTTATGATTAAAAGTTTGTATCACCCGCAAACGGCAAGACAACTGACGGGTGAAGCAAAACAGTTCGAGGAAGTCAAGATTGCAAAGAGCAATTTATTAGGCTACCTATCAAAGGAAACAGATATCGTGATTTTTTGATTTTTTCGTAAACATTGTTCCCAGATATGTAAATCTGTCCACTTCCTCAAAATTATAGGTTTTCTTTCATTTGTTTGTCTTGCTGCCTTCTCCTTTGAAATTTCTGTTCAGTTCATGTCACGTATTTTGTTTTACTTCGCTTATTTGGAGACTCTTGCCCGTTGCTGGTAATTCTAATTTCTGCACTACCTTCTGCATTTCTTTTTCGCTCTCATCAGCAAAGGCCATGCATGCACTACGGTTTTTTGTGGTATAATAAACCTGCCCTGTTAATTTAATAGTTTACAAAGTTAAAGAGAACTATCGAAAGTGGATCACCATATCTCAGCCCCAACTTTTTCATTTTTACCAAATTTATCAACTTCTGTAAATAGGCAAAACATTTTATTATCCAAAAGCAATTTAGTAAAATTTTTTTTTATATAAAAAAATAGCCTTTTTATTCAATAAACTGGTTTTGCCCAAAGTTACCTCTGGATTGTAAGATGTTTTACCTATATGCAAGCCTTCGGGAGGAGGGGGGATGATAAAATTGGCACTCCGGAATTATTATATTCTGAGATCGGCTTGGGTTTCATCTTGTCTTGTTGGTTGTATAGAGCTCTTCTCTTTTATCACGCCATTTCCCAATTGTTACCCTGTTGCTGACTCATCAACCTTTAATTTTACTGTAGTAACTTGCTTGGTGTTTCTTTTTTATTTGCACAAAGGGCTCCTGTGCTGTATCGTATAAATTATAATAACTATCCATAGGTATATAAAGAGTGTTCAATATTTAACTTTGCCTGCATTAGATGAACAACTACATTTGCAGCCTAGTGAAATCGTCAGTAATTTCTGTGTAAACAGCGGGTTTAATAATCATGTTCAGTAAGTATGTAAAGATTGATTCCATTATTCCATTTTTGTGTTTTTTGTTTTTATGTACTAGTGAAATAATAGTCTCCATAAAATCGTGGACTCAATACTTACTTCTTTCAATGGATAGTAGGGATGCACCGATACGGGTTTTTTTGGCCGATACCGATATATCGGCCGATACCGATATAATCGAGGCCGATATATGGGCCGATATATTCTCATTGCTCTCTCCACTACTTTTTGACTACATGCAAGCACGTGTGCGCCGCTGCTTGCTTGATTCGGGCAGGGTAATCCCCTAAATACGAACTCTAGCTTAGGTTTGCTTATGGAGGTGTCTTCCTGTCATTTCGTTTTAATAACGCAATTTAACACAGTAATTTTTTTTTCTTGATCTATTAGTTAGTATTATTAACAATTTCTGATGATGCAAGACCTTGAAATGGTATCGCCTGATCGAATGTTTTTGCTGATGGACCGAGCTCTGTGGACTAGTGGTTACACGTCTGCTTAGTATTTGAGAGGTCGTGGGTTCGATTCCCTTGGCTGCCTTCTTTGATTCGGGTTTTTATGTGGTTTTCCCGAGTCAACAGAGTACCTTCTCTGAAGCGAATGTCGGGGCAGTACTTCTCCACCTTTCCTGGCCTCTCTTGCGTTCTCCACCCATTTTGAAATATTCCCGTTATTGGCTGAAGAGGGGCGCAAAGGGCCCCCAGCTGGGGGAATTTAAATGACCTTGAACTTTTACCTTTTTCTTTTTTGCTGATGCAGTGCATTCCAGAAGCTGGAAGATATTTCTCTGCATGGTGCAACACACTGGATGGAGAGCCTAATGTTTTTACATAATAATTTACAAAAAATGAATTTTCAATATTAGATAGTAGTTATATTTTATACTCCACAATGATTATTTACATTTTATTGTTCATTTCTTATAATAAATATTAAAATATTAAATATTGAAAGGAAATTCACTTTTGCCGATATATCGGCAAAAAGGAAGGCCGATATGACCGATACCGATATATCCCTAATTCGGCCGATATGGCCGATATGCCGATACCGATTATCGGTATCGGTGCATCCCTAATGGATAGTAAATTTCTTGTCACGCAGGTAGTCCACGATGGGTAGTATTTTGTAGTCTATCATTGGACTGTGGTTCTCCATCTAAAAAGTTTCTAGGGAAATTAAAACATCTTAAAATGAGCATAATCCTGTTTTGGTCCATAAAGTTATGTAAATATTTGCTGCAGAAACTTTCCATGGGTTCGTATGTCCAGGGCCGGACTGGATGTTTGAACCGGCCTGGGCCAATGACACCAAACCGGCCCCTTTTAAAAATGCCTCTTTTTATAAAGCAAACAGACCCAATTATTAGATATAAAAAAAAAGGAATTTTTTTTTCAGAAGAAAATATACTGACTTCCATAAAAATCGCAACACCTAGAATTAATTGAGCAGTCCTCCAGGGACGTCCAGATCCAGGGCGACGTTGTTGAACCCCTTCTTTGGACTATCTGGACCAACATCTCAACACCGTTGCAACATTATGGTTTACACGGCCAGCAATATCTCTAAGAGAAAGTCCGGCCTCTCTCATGCCACTAATACGGCCACGTTCAAAATCATTTAATTGACGATAATTTTCACGTTGATGAACTCTTGGCATTGTTGTTATAGTCAGAAGGCAATAGTGATCAAACAATTCGCAAAATTGACAGTTATTACGCACCGATTGTTTTTTGTTCTAAAAATTTGTTGTTACTAAGTGTAAACAAACGAAGAAAAAACAACAACCGATCGATACTTCTTATTCAAATTTTAATCATTACTTTGTTTCATCCAAATAGAGATTTTATAAAAATTTCAATAAAATTGCTCAATTAATTCTAGGTGTTGCAATTTTTATGGAAGACAGTATATATGGTTACAACTTCACGTATCGCACCATTAATCTGTACTCATTCGGGTTCTTACTTCTTGTACCCTATTATTATATGTTTGTGATTTTGTTTTTATCAATTTAAATTGCTGTTTATTATTTGAATGTTAATATTCCTTTTATCTAGATTGCTTATTCTGAAATCTGATGTTCTGATTTTAATTTTATTGCAAGTCAAAAATAACATCTGTCAAATGATATGTCAAACAAATGTGAAAATTAAATGACAAATACCAGATCGTTTCATTAGTCACACAACAATATCAAACAGTAAGTAATTCTTTAATAATAAATTCACTTTTTAAGTCTTTATTTTCTTATAGTGCTTACCCAAATATCTAAACTGACCCACCTTTAACTCAAACTTATCAATGTCCTGGATGTCAATCAATCTACTCCACTCTGCCTTCTACCACAACCGCTTCAGTCCCCAAACACAGCAAACAGTTCCAATGACAGACAAGATGTCCAAACTGACCAAAATCAGGGACAAGTACAGCATGGAACCAAATACACCCTAGCTGCTGCCACCCAACTCCAACACTACATCCGCCAAATACCTCAAACATGCTTCCTCTACCCATGATCCTTACTTGGAATTCTCTCCTAGCACCAACAGCTCGACGTAATCCAAATCAATTGATATACAATGTCAAATGTAATTCTCCAATAAACTTCACTTAGTACTTTTCTCTATTTATTCTCCTTTGTAGATTAGTTCTGCTCCCAGTTTAGTTTTTTACCACATACCTGCAAGCTTCTTTAGTTTTATATCTCTTCTTCTTCAATTAAATTTCTTTTTCATATCACCAAACAAATTTAGTCTTACAAATAACCCTTCTTAATCTCCAAACATATTAATTTTAAAATAGGGTTTATTTTATATTTTTCTATTACACCAAATTAATTACAGCCACATTTTTTCAAATTTGTTATCTTAATAATTAAAACAAAAAGTCCTTAACGATATCATTTTCTACTTTTAACACTCTATATCCTTATTTTTGATTTCTACCTACTATTTATAATAATTTATTTCAATTAATTATTTGTCATTACTTTCAAACCTTTTTTTATATTACATTATATTTGAATCCATCTGTTTTTCAATTAGCCATATTTTATTCAGTTATAAATTCTATTTTCTTTTCTAATTACATACTAATTATTAGTTCATGTTTAAATTGATCCTGATTATATTTAACTATTGTAATCCCTTAATCATATTTTAAAATTGATTTTTATACCCCTGTTTATATCATTGCAATATATTCCAAAAACGTTCAGATAATACAAAAAATCCTTAAAAACATACAAAATATTAGTAAACTCGTATTGTACATTGATGTAGCTATGTATAAAGTAAGAAAGAAACAAATATAGTATTAAGATTAAAGTAGAATGTCAAACCACAAGTAAGTTTTTCATGATTTTACACTTAGATGTCAGTTTATGCAAACTATCACCATTTTCAATACACTAGAACGTCCGTTTAGGAAAACATTAACATGAAAGCCACCAAATGAGCTTGAGACAAATAGCTCCTTGCTCTATTTAAATAAAAGTTAATTTAGAAAAGGACCTTTCATATGCAACTTGTGGAATAGAAAGTGTTAATAATAGTTATTTATGTGTTTAGTGTGGTATGAACTGTCGTGCAGAGTAGATGTATACGCGAGGTTGTCCCGAATTATTAGTACTGCCGCATTACATTTTCTTATACCGGTAAAGAATGCTTGTTACGGTATCAAATGATTTTAAAGACACTCTAGGGTGGTGGAGTGCCCCTTGCTTCGACAAGTCCGGGAACTGTCATCACTTACCCTGGAAATCTCACAAAACAGGCTAAAGGCCACGGCTTGATACGCTCAGGGAGATAGGCGTGGTTCTAGAAATGGTACACCACAGGGGAAGCGTGACGGTGTTATAAAATAAAAGGGCGCCACGTGATTAAATCTGGAAACCCACGCTTAACAGAATCTCGAAAGCCAAATGGGGCAGGATACTTGAGTACAAACTCTTGACTTCTAACAGTGTAGCGACAAACGCGCCGACCTACCTGCAACACTTATAATTCGCTCTGAGGCCTCACCTTACATCGATCTTGACACAGTGACTAAATCACCCTGTAAATAAGCATGCACAAACACGTGGGAAAATTGTAAGACAAATACAGTAAACAGATCTATTAGACCAAGCTCATGGCCAAAAGGTACAACAATGCCGACGTGGTGAGCGTACACAACTAATTCATAATTTCAACAAGGGCTAAACCTAAAAAGAAAGCCCAGCTGGGGACGCCCCATCTAAAAATAGCACTTCAACACGTACGACTAATTCAACATATTCTGAGTTGCCGGCTGGCAGTAAACATGAACAAGTAATTCAAAAATATAACCTGGCTTGTAACACAAAGGATTAATTTGGGAAAATAGCGCACAACGCCTTAAATAGGCGGCTGATAACAAGTATGATTAATTTAACATATTCTGAGTTGCCGGCTGGTCGTAAACATGAACGATTAAGTCAAAAAGAGCGCACAATACCTTAATTAGGCGGCTTGGCCTTGTTGCGCAGGCACTAATCGCTAGAGCTGTCGGACGCTAATCGCTAGAGCTGTCGGACGGTGACGTGACGTGGGTGGGTACGTATGATGTCCATTG
Organism: Agriotes lineatus; assembly: GCA_940337035.1. Lineage (NCBI taxonomy): Eukaryota > Metazoa > Arthropoda > Insecta > Coleoptera > Elateridae > Agriotes > Agriotes lineatus. The sequence goes on from CALNHX010002951.1 coordinate 148,108, forward strand.
GATCCCCAATTTATGCGAGAAGAACTGTGCAAAGCCCGCCTGGGCGACCACAAAAACCTGTGAGGCCGCTAGTTAGCTCTCTCGTAAGATGAGATCCCAGCCAATAGGGCGGAACAATTAGCCAAACAGGCCTTCGGAAAATTAACGAGCGGCATCGGCCGTCGATGACGTCACGCACTAAAGCACCCAAGAAGCACACGGCCCGCCAAGAACTGTCTAACAACAACACAATGCCAAAATTCACTGTAACAACAGGAAAACACCGGCCGCATCCGCGTACGAAGCGCGAATGCGGCAAAAATCACGCTATATCGACTGTACTCAGTGGCGGCCGGACACTGACTGATTCCAAAAGAGACGCCACGCCAGGCTTTTTCGCGTCAAACGCGCTATCGTGCCAACAGTTGTAGCCAATGAAATCGCATGTCCCAACGGGCGCAGCGACCCGCAGACGAAAGAGTGCGACGGAAGTTTAAATTATTTAGGAAGATATCTCGCTCACTCCAATGGGCTGCGTTTTGAAATTGCTGTAACCAAGCGCTCTTAATGTGGCGAGACGAATGCAGCTGCAAATACAATGGGATAGAGACTAGAGCGAACCTACTAGAGAAAGTTGCGTGCGTGACAAATATTTAGAATTTTAGATACAATTAGCTGAAGTATTATACGAGAAAATATGACTGAAAAGGAACCTATGTACAAGCAAGAACGTAAACTTTGTACCACAACTGCTCCAAGAGGTGGCATATCGGTAAAATATAAAAATGGCTTGACATGCTGTTTACACAAAATCAAGTGTGTGACATCAAAGCCATAGCCAAAACTATACTTGAAGAACATGTGGGCAACAAGAATTTTATGGTAGACCTTGCAGCGAAGGTGGCCGAAACTGTCGTAAAAACACTGGAAGCTAAATTTGATGCCATTCCAAACAAGTGTACTGCATTGGAGAATCGCGTTATAACCCTGGAAAAAGATAAGCTGGACCTGAATAAAATAGTTGATGCGTTAGAACAATACACCAGACGGAATAGTTTTCGAATATTTGGAATAGCCGCGAAACCTAACGAAAGTACAGATCAACTTGTGTTAGATGAAATTAAAGATAAACTCGGAATTCAGCTTTCCCCAGAACACATTGATCGTTCCCATCATGTAGGCTCATTCAATCCAGTGGTGAAAAAACCCCCTAGGAATTATTATTAAATTCACAAGCTACAGATGTAATTTAGTTTTTCAGAACAAAAAAAAATTAAAAGGAACCACACTAACAGTAAAAGAAGATCTCACTTGTAATAGACTTGAAGTTCTCAACTGTGCTGTGGAACAATTTGGTCTAAAAAATGTGTGGTCAAAAGATGGAGTTATCTTCATTAATAAGCAGGGAGGAAAATACGCATGCCAGACTATGTTAGATCTCATAAATGAATAATCGGTTCGTGTACAACCACTGCCTCCTACACTTACAAGCCATGCTGTTAGACTTGGCAACACTGCATCTCTGGTAGTTGGTGGTCCTAAATTACAATACTCCAATTTGAAATAATTTTGCTTTAAAGAGCACAGTTTTATCTTTTATCATATTTACTCTGTAATTAACTAAAGATAGCTTCTGTAATTGTGAGATTTATTTACATACTCAAGTAATACAAACATGTAACAGTATATTTATAAAAATAAAACAACCTAACCTATGTAACATATGTCTAAAAGAACATTTCTGTAATTATTTTAAAGTTTGTAACTTTCTATACACCACTGCTGATTGAGAGTACAACATATATGCAAAAACTATGGTGCTACTGCTGTAAATAATCTTATTTGAACATAATAAACTTATCTACTCGGTAACATCTAAATTTGTGTGACGTAAATTATTCCATAAACTTCTAAAAACTGCTGATGTCATCATTTAAAAACACTTTCACTTTTTGTGCATATCTTTCCAATACTTGTCTTCTTCTACATTCAGGATTTGTCTTTTCCTTACGACAGATATGTTGGTAAATTTGGAAATATGTTTTTCAGCTAATCAAGGGTAATGCAGCAACAGTTCTGCAGATCCGCACTCTCATTTCTAACGTTTTTAAATGTCTTTTCCATTAAAATGTATTTCACTCACGACAGCACTTTTTCTCGGGGTCCAACGTGCTCGTATTGTTGCACAAAGCCGTGCTTTCTTTCGGATCTCGTCCATTGGAAAAGAAAATGTTATAGTTTGCATACGATTTTCTTGTAAGGTACTGTTGTGGTTGGTACACAGCGTCTTCGTGGCATTCTAAATATAAAATTAAATGTTACAAGAAATGCCCTAAAAATTAGTTTAGATTGTTACTTACCTCAGTGAAATACTTAATAAAAACCCATAAATTCTAGCAGCAATTTTACTTTCACTTATCACGAACAGTACAGCAATATACATAAATGTATTTCTTCAAACTTAACAGCAGTTCAACATATTGATATTTACTCACGCCACATTTGAACAGACGTTTTTATAAATAAACAGTACAAAAATTGGTCTACGATCAGCGTTGCCAAATCTCCAACAACATGGCTTGTAAGTGTAGGAGGCAGTGGTACAACTCAACTCAACCTCCAAGTTAAATTAATACGTACTTATTATTTACTTAATTATCAATTTTTTTTCATCCAATTTGTTTTTCCGTCTTAATAAATTTTTCTTAATAGCTTTCTTTTTCTTGTTTGCGATTGCCTACACGTACACATATGCCAGCTGGAAATGAACGTATTACAACTTTTTCTGTTTATTACCAGAATGTCAGAGGTCTGAGAACGAGAACTGATGCAATCAGTATAAACGTGTGTAGCGAACAATACGACCTAATCGCGCTAACAGAAACGGGCTTTCATAATAGTCTTCGCAGTTCTGAATTATTTGACAAGCGGTATGATGTTTTCAGATGTGATAGAGATGAGATAATTACTGGCAGAAAAAGAGATGGTGTGCTTCTTGCAGTTCTTAAAAAATATAAACCTAAATTAGTTTGTTCTCAAAATGATTCTCATTATGAGGGTGTTTCGGTGGCTATAATTATTGTTAATGGTAAATCTTATATTTTTAATGTTTTTGTACGTAATGCCTCGCAGACGGTTTACAAACGTTTCTTTGATTACTTTCAAATTAACATCAATTGGGTTAATAATAAAATTATCATAGTTCGGGACTTTAACATACCTATTATCAATAATAGTAATTATGATTTAATGCAAGGAAATACAGTAACTAAAAACTTGAGCAAATTTAATAATTATTTGAATTTAAAATTGTATAATAACATTGTGAATGTTGATGGTAGGACTTTATATTTGGTGTTGTCTAGTATAAATTTAAAATTCATTAAAGAGCAATCACTTGTTCCTGAGGACGTATATCATCCGGCTCTTGTATTGCGTATGTCGATGACTGATAACAAAAAACGACCCCTTAATAATGCATTATCGAATAATCAAAATCAACTAGATTTTAAAAAAGCAGATTTCTTACAGATGTATTTATTATTGAGGGATGTAGATTGGCGTATTCTTGAGGGTTTTTCAGATGTCAATGAATGTGTTGAACATTTCTATTTTATTTAACCTAACCTCTTAACCTCGAATTTTTCGTAAACTTACAGTGCCACCAACATATGTATTATCCTGTGGTATAATGTCACATTTTACTGACGTTGGAAGAAAAATACATTTCTATCGTGCAAAAAACGTCATAAGCATCACGAATGTTAAGGAATTACCAACCTCAGACAATAATTGGAGTCGTCGCTTCCCTCCTCCTCCAAACAATTGTCTTCGATCGGTAAAATGTCCTTACCGTTCTTAATACTTAATGTACTATTATCAAGTTGACAACCAAAACCGCTTCACTTGTTGAGCTGCCTTTCACAAATCCAAATTATTTAGAATGAAATAATTTATGTTATAATGAAAGATGTTACTTTATTAGACACAATCTTAAATTTTTTCTGAATCTGACTTGTGTATAACTTATTCTTGCAACTAATTTATGTGAAATTATATGCTAGTTCAATGAATATTTTTTACAACCACAATTTTCAATTGTGTTTTGTAGATATAAGGAAGACACTGATGGAATATACAGGTTGCAAACCGTCCGTTACGAAAGCATCGAAGTGACTGAGGAGATGATGCGCACCAACAGCAATCCTCAACCGTCGCAATCGGCTGCGAGCACTGCAAAGTACAACGTGCGAAAGCGCCAGTCTTCTGATAAGACCCCCAACTATGTGCTGATGGTTGCTGAAAACGGTGACCAGAACGTGGTGTGTCCCACCAACAACAGTATTGTGATAACTATAAATGACGTGGACGATAGAGGGAACATTGTGAATTCAGAGATACTGCAGTCAAACGAGATGAAGATCCTGGATTCCAGTTCATCCTTTGAAGATGTGCGATGCTTGCGATCAAGGAAGATTACTAGCAAGAGTTAAGTTAAAGTAGTCGTAATTGTATATACATTTATTTTAGTATGTATCACAAAAAACCTCTTTTTACATTTATAAATATCTGTCTTATTTAGTACGTACAAAAATAATTAAAAGAGTTGAGCTTACATTTAATTTAGTCTTATTCCATAGAAATATTTACCTAAAAGAGATTTATAGAAAATAGAAGTCGAAGGTTAGTGTATAAGTTCGTTGTCATGAAACGGGCAGTACAACTAACTGACAAGTATAAAATAGTCTACTAAGCTACTAAAAATGAGTATTTTCATATCAAATTGTTCGTACATCCATTTGGCAGTGATTTTTTTGTTAACCAACAAAATAAATAGGTTTAATAGGGAAAATAAAGTTACAACAAGTACGAGAATTTAGAACACAAGCAAGAATAAATACAAGCCAATGGGCTACCCCAGTGGTAAGTCTTAACTACAGACTAATTTTTACATTCTACTATTGCCGCCCTTCCAGTTTCCATTGCCGCGATGTCTCGGCAGCGAACCGCGGCTTGCGACTTCATCCTCTTCGTATGCCCTGTTTACCTGCCCATTGTCGAACACTTCCTTGAGCGGGATGCTGGCGGTGCTGTTGCGGTGGTTGTTGCGCAGGACGTTGTTATTGCCAAATTCGTTCTTGGCTCCTAGTGTTTGCATATGTGACTTGCGCCGTTCTGCCATTACCGAGTTGACACGGACCTCTAGAGCCTTCATGGTTTCGTGCCGCATGGTTAGTCTTCTGCTTAGTATCGGAGTACCTGCAAAGAATTGGTTTTAGTAGTTGTATCTGGTTTATATGAAAATGATAATAGTAATTTAGGTCGGATTGCTCAAGTGTTGTATATAATTCATAACTCATCAGGCGGAAATCTCAACGCTGTAAACGTAATAATTAGGAAACAAGTCTCTTCATAACTACATTACCATATACAGGTCCAGGCAACGATGCGGAGTGGAACATATTTCTAAAACTATGAGAGTTACATAAATATCACTTATACATAAGTGGTGCACATTAAACAAATTGAGCATCTTAAAGGGCTTGAATTGCTTTTTACGCTAAAATACACATATCTGAAAAACAGTTGAATTTAGGGGTCTGAAGTTACGTATCAAAAGAGAGCTCATTAGAATGACTTCAAAAATATACAGAATGTTCGATTTAAAAAAAAGGAAATTATTAAATTTGCAAATGTTGAGCTCCCTGTATAGCATTAATTCCCACACCCACTATTTTAGACTGATCAAGGTAATTCACAAAAAAGATAGTTTTTAAGTAACGTTTTTCCTTCATTCAATTGTTTTCTGTTAACAGCAGCTGCCTAAAGTTCAGAATTTTTTGCATAAAATCGTTAATATCTCCAAAACAGTTAAAATTAGACCTATACAACCTTCTATCAAAATGATTAGTATTTAAATTCAAAACTTTTAAGCAACCTAAATATAGGGCATTCTGTTTAAAAAAAAGTAACGTACACCATTTTCTTACCTACAACTTTTATATAAGCGATATTTATGTAATTCTCATAGTTTTAGAAATATCTTCCACCCCTACTTCGTTGCCGGACTCTGTATAGTAAAAGAAGTAGTGATCGTATATACTGATAGGCTAGATCTGTTACTGTTATAATCAGAAAAATGCTAGTTTAGAAGAAGTTCGTGCTAAATGTGATTATGGAGAAGAATACAGGCAGGGTAGAAAAGGAAAAACGGAACTTAATCACCCCAAGCCCAACTACATAAACAAAATAGACTTTGTGTTCTCAAATAAGAACATAATCAAATGCACTACGTTATTAATTTAAGTGCAATTTATTTCTAATCACAAATTGGCGGGAGAAGCTTCTTAAAGATCTAAAGAAAACTTCAAGATTAAACAAACATGAACTGTGTGAGAGGCTTGAAAACATAAATGACTTGAGTATTAAGAAGTGAAAAACTTAATCGAACAAATAATCTAGAATACTTCAGAACAGTGGTTCAATCAGGAGTGTGTGAAAAGATGTCAAGGGGGCGTTGAACAATTTGAGTACAAAAATTAAATTTGGAGATTTTTTCTCTCATTAAAATTTATTATTGTTAATGAATATTTCGGAATACATTCAATTAATAGATAGCAGTTCCAGAAATTTGAAAATAATAGACAGCTTGCACCGAAGTTTAAACAGTTTGAATATTGTTATTGTGTGATAGCAACAGAATGATTGCCTGGCATTACTGCCATTACAGAGCATGATTTACAAATAAAAGATTCCTTACCAGCAAATTGAAGAACTTCGGATTCAAGTTGTAAACGCTTTCAGAAAGGTGTCAAACATTCCTTTAGTTAATGTCAAACGTGCTATTAAAGAAAGTGATATAAAAGGAAATTGGAAAAAGGAATATTCAATGTAAGGGCATCGAATAATTTTAATTGTTCACGTCAATTTAGCCAATTTATTTTATTGCTTGTTATTTAATCATAAGCAAAGGAGGAAAAAAAAGAGTATATTATTTATCTATTATATTTTGTGGACGAAGCTTAGAAACAAGACATGCAGGATCAGAATCTACTTTTATTGTATTGCAAAATGTACAAATTAATATCGTTCAGTATAAAAATGCACAGCATGCGAATCTTACGTACGGTATGAATACAAATTGGGGTAAATTGAAGAAAATATGCAGTTTTGAGAGCTGACTTGCTCCTGTAAAAAATTCAACTTGAAATTCTGCTTGATTTAGAGAAACCATCAGAAATCAAGTTTTCGATTTTACTTCATTATTGTTAAGGAGCTCCAATATTGGTTGGTTTAGATTTTCATTAATTTACACTTGTCAAGAAAGAGCTACTAACTTTCTTATTTTAAATACACGTCAAGGACCATTAAAAATAATTTATTTTTATCTTAGTCACATAAGGTTGGCTGCACTTATTTTCAAAAATACCCAAGTTATGCGCAAAAGGTAATTTTTTTATAGTAGGCCATGCTTGTTTAATCCAAAAATAAAGTTTTTGTATGGCAAACTACAATAATTATCATGCAAAACGTTTTAAATTCAATGGAAAATTATTTTCCATTACCCACAATTCAACACAAACTTGAGAGTTAGGTCATTTTGGTGTTGAAATTATTTTACATGAAGTAGATTTTTAGTGACCTGTGTGCGGTGTCGATTAAGAAGTCCATTAGCCTAATCCAGGCAAAATTTCTGAAATTTGATATTTTATAGGAATACCTCCCATAGTGCTGTATATTTGTCTAATTTAACTGAATTTGTATCTCTTTATCATTTATGAGATCCTCATGCTCTACATTCTTAACTGGGATAGACTATACATATTATATATTTCTGAAAAGGTAAAAAATATGTTATTTGACAGCGTAATAGGCAACTGTGACTTCTATTAAAAATATTAGGTAAGTATTACTTTGCGTCTCGGAAAAAAAGAACAAAAACTGTATAGCAGTTATCTCAATACTTAAAAATGTTGCATATCAAAGATATTGTCCTCAAAGTTGTTGCTGATCAAGTGTGTCGCACTAAAAAGCGTTGCCTTCCAAATAAATTGTTCTCGAACATTTTTCCTACCAAATATGTCGCACACAGAAATAGTGCGTACCATAAGTGTCGTCCTCAGAAATTTTGTCTATCAAATATGTCATCTTCAAAAATATCATATCAAAGATTTCGTCTTCAAAATTGTAGTATATTAAAAATGTTGCCTAGTACAAATTTCGTTCTCAAATATGTTACTTATCAGACGTCATTCTCAACAGTGTTTCACACCAAAAGATATCCTCAAAAGTGTTGCCTAGTACAAATATTGTCTTCAAAATTGTTACCCATCAAATATGTTTCACTAAAGAGTGTTGCCTATCAATTATATCATACCTAAAAATGTCCATATGAAATATGTTGCAGTCAAAAAGAGTGCCCGTCATAAGTGTCGTCTTAAAAAATGTTGCCTAACAATTATTATGTCATCTTCAAAAATATCATATCAAAGATTTCGTCTTCAAAATTGTAGCATATTAAAAATGTTGCCTAGTACAAATTTCGTTCTCAAATATGTTACTTATCAGCCGTCATCCTCAACAGTGTTTCACACCAAAAGATATCCTCAAAAGTGTTGCCTAGTACAAATATTGTCTTCAAAATTGTTACCCATCAAATATGTTTAACTAAAAAGTGTTGCCTATCAAATATATCATACCTAAAAATGTGCATATCAAATATGTTGCACTCAAAAAGATTGCCCGTCATAAGTGTCGTCTTCAAAAATTTCCCTATCAGTTATGTCATATCAAAGATTTCGTCTTCAAAATTTTACCATATTAAAAATGTTGCCTAGTACAAATTTCGTTCTCAAATATGTTACTTATCAGAAGTCATCCTCAACAGTGTTCCACACCAAAAGATATCAAAAGTCTTGCCTAGTACAAATATTGTTTTCAAAATTGTTACCCATCAAATATGTTTAACTAAAAAGTGTTGCCTATCAAATATATCATACCTAAAAATGTGCATATCAAATATGTTGCACTCAAAAAGATTGCCCGTCATAAGTGTCGTCTTCAAAAATTTCCCTATCAGTTATGTCATCTTCAAAAATGTCATATCAAAGATTTCGTCTTAAAAATTTTACCATATTAAAAATGTTGCCTAGTACAAATTTCGTTCTCAAATATGTTACTTATCAGAAGTCATCCTCAACAGTGTTCCACACCAAAAGATATCAAAAGTGTTGCCTAGTACAAATATTGTCTTCAAAATTGTTACCCATCAAATATGTTTCACTAAAAAGTGTTGCCTATCAATTCTATCATACCTAAAAATGTGCATATCAAATATGTTGCACTCAAAAAGATTGCCCATCATAAATGTGGTCTTAAAAAATGTAGCCTATCAATTATTATGTCATCTTCAAAAATATCATATCAAAGATTTCGTCTTCAAAATTGTAGCATATTAAAAATGTTACCTAGTACAAATTTTGTTCTCAAATATGTTACTTATCAGACGTCATCCTCAACAGTGTTTCACACCAAAAGATATCCTCAAAAGTGTTGCCTAGTACAAATATTGTCTTCAAAATTGTTACCCATCAAATATGTTTCACTAAAGAGTGTTGCCTATCAATTATATCATACCTAAAAATGTCCATATGAAATATGTTGCAGTCAAAAAGAGTGCCCGTCATAAGTGTCGTCTTAAAAAATGTTGCCTAACAATTATTATGTCATCTTCAAAAATATCATATCAAAGATTTCGTCTTCAAAATTGTAGCATATTAAAAATGTTGCCTAGTACAAATTTCGTTCTCAAATATGTTACTTATCAGCCGTCATCCTCAACAGTGTTTCACACCAAAAGATATCCTCAAAAGTGTTGCCTAGTACAAATATTGTCTTCAAAATTGTTACCCATCAAATATGTTTAACTAAAAAGTGTTGCCTATCAAATATATCATACCTAAAAATGTGCATATCAAATATGTTGCACTCAAAAAGATTGCCCGTCATAAGTGTCGTCTTCAAAAATTTCCCTATCAGTTATGTCATATCAAAGATTTCGTCTTCAAAATTTTACCATATTAAAAATGTTGCCTAGTACGAATTTCGTTCTCAAATATGTTACTTATCAGAAGTCATCCTCAACAGTGTTCCACACCAAAAGATATCAAAAGTCTTGCCTAGTACAAATATTGTTTTCAAAATTGTTACCCATCAAATATGTTTAACTAAAAAGTGTTGCCTATCAAATATATCATACCTAAAAATGTGCATATCAAATATGTTGCACTCAAAAAGATTGCCCGTCATAAGTGTCGTCTTCAAAAATTTCCCTATCAGTTATGTCATCTTCAAAAATGTCATATCAAAGATTTCGTCTTAAAAATTTTACCATATTAAAAATGTTGCCTAGTACAAATTTCGTTCTCAAATATGTTACTTATCAGAAGTCATCCTCAACAGTGTTCCACACCAAAAGATATCAAAAGTGTTGCCTAGTACAAATATTGTCTTCAAAATTGTTACCCATCAAATATGTTTCACTAAAAAGTGTTGCCTATCAATTCTATCATACCTAAAAATGTGCATATCAAATATGTTGCACTCAAAAAGATTGCCCATCATAAATGTGGTCTTAAAAAATGTAGCCTATCAATTATTATGTCATCTTCAAAAATATCATATCAAAGATTTCGTCTTCAAAATTGTAGCATATTAAAAATGTTACCTAGTACAAATTTTGTTCTCAAATATGTTACTTATCAGACGTCATCCTCAACAGTGTTTCACACCAAAAGATATCCTCAAAAGTGTTGCCTAGTACAAATATCATCCTCAAAATTGTTACCCATCAAATATGTTTAACTAAAAAGTGTTGCCTATCAAATATATCATACCTAAAAATGTGCATATCAAATATGTTGCACTCAAAAAAATTGCCCGTCATAAGTGTTGTCTTCAAAAATTTCCCTATCAGTTATGTCATCTTCAAAAATGTCATATCAAAGATTTCGTCTTCAAAATTTTACCATATTAAAAATGTTGCCTAGTACAAATTTCGTTCTCAAATATGTTACTTATCAGAAGTCATCCTCAACAGTGTTCCACACCAAAAGATATCAAAAGTGTTGCCTAGTAGGTACAAATATTGTCTTCAAAATTGTTACCCATCAAATATGTTTCACTAAAAAGTGTTGCCTATCAATTCTATCATACCTAAAAATGTGCATATCAAATATGTTGCACTCAAAAAGATTGCCCATCATAAATGTGGTCTTAAAAAATGTAGCCTATCAATTATTATGTCATCTTCAAAAATATCATATCAAAGATTTCGTCTTCAAAATTGTAGCATATTAAAAATGTTACCTAGTACAAATTTTGTTCTCAAATATGTTACTTATCAGACGTCATCCTCAACAGTGTTTCACACCAAAAGATATCCTCAAAAGTGTTGCCTAGTACAAATATCGTCCTCAAAATTGTTACCCATCAAATATGTTTCACTAAAAAGTGTTGCCTATCAAATATATCTCACCTAAAAATGTGCATATCAAATATGTTGCACTCAAAAAGATTGCCCGTCATAAGTGTCGTCTTCAAAAATTTCCCCATCAATTATGTCATCTTCAAAAATGTCATATCAAAGATTTCGTCTTCAAAATTGCAGCATATTAAAAATGTTGCCTAGCACAAATTTCGTTCTCAAATATGTTACTTATCAGACGTCATTCTCAACAGTGTTTCACACCAAAAGATATCCTCAAAAGTGTTGCCTAGTACAAATATCATCCTCAAAATTGTTACCCATCAAATATGTTTCACTAAAAAGTGTTGCCTATCAAATATATCATACCTAAAAATGTGCACTCAAAAAGATTGCCCGTCATAAGTATCGTCTTCAAAAATTTCCCTATCAATTATGTCATCTTCAAAAATATCATATCAAAGATTTCGTCTTCAAAATTGTAGCATATTAAAAATGTTGCCTAGCACAAATTTTGTTTTCAAATATGTTACTTATCAGCCGTCATCCTCAACAGTGTTTCACACCAAAAGATATCCTCAAAAGTGTTGCCTAGTACAAATATCATCCTCAAAATTGTTACCCATCAAATATGTTTCACTAAAAAGTGTTGCCTATCAAATATATCATACCTAAAAATGTGCATATCAAATATGTTGCACTCAAAAAGATTGCCCGTCATAAGTGTCGTCTTTAAAAATTTCCCTATCAGTTATGTGATCTTCAAAAATGTCACATCAAAGATTTTGTCTTCAAAATTGTAGCGTATTAAAAATGTTGCCTAGCACAAATTTCATTCTGAAATATGTTACTTATCAGACGTCATCCTCAACAGTGTTTCACACCAAAAGATATCCTCAAAAGTGTTGCCTAGTACAAACATCGTCCCCATAATTGTTACCCATAAAATATGATTCGCTATAAAGTGTTGCCTATTAAATATATCATACCTAAAAATGTGCATATTAAATATGTTGCAATCAAAAAGACTACCCATCATAAATGTCGTCCTCAAAAATTTTGCCAATCAATTATGTCATCCTCAAAAATGTTTTTTATCAAAAATATAGTCCTCAAAATTATTGGACAAATGATGTTCTTAAAAAAAGTTTGCTAATGAAATTTGTTACCTTCTCAAAAATTTGTATCAAAGATGTCGTCCTCAAAATTGTTGCCTATAACATATGTCTCGCTCAAGAATGTCGCCTATCAAATAACATGTGAACAAACGAAGATGAAATCAAGCTTGACTTTGAAAATTGAAATATATGTCGATTATTAATTCACATTATGTTGATGTTCTAGAATGAAATACACATACATAACCTAAACCATTGCATAACTGTTACCAACTGTCTTTTCAAAATTTTATTTAAAAATTAACACAAAATCCAACACTTAAACAATGTTACATCTGCTACATCAATCATTTTGATTGTAAACACTTTTTGTTCTTAATTAAACATGTGCAATTTAAAATTTGATAATTTAAATAACTGGACACTTCTACTATTATAATAATTGTCATACTTAAAATAAAAACATGAGAAGTAATGGAGCACATAACTTAATTTTTTCACAGCCAAGCTTGATTTCGTTTTCATTTGCTCACATGTTATATCATTTTCATAAATATTACATCAAAGATATCGTTCTCAAAATTGTTGCCTATCAAATGCATCTCCCAGAAAAATGTTGCCTACTGCAAATAACGTTCTCAAAAAATGCTGTCTATCAAATGTCGCCCTCAAAAATATCAGACATGAATGATCTCGTTCTCAAAATTGTTGCCTACCTCAAATGACGTACTCAAAATATCCTGCATATGAAATACGTTATCCTCAAAAATGTCAACGATGTCACCTTCAAAAGCCTTGCTTACCACATATTTCATTTTCATAATTGTTGGGAAATCTTCCATGTGCATTTTGGCTAAATGATTTTATCATTAGTATTTCTGAGTAGTGAGTCACAGAATTAGGGTTACTACTTGGCAACAATTTTGAAATCAGTATTATGGGGACAAAATCTTGAAAACGATGTTATTGTAGTACTACGATTTGTCAGTTGATGAACGTAAGAACTAAATTTTATATTGTTTTACAGCTGATGATGTTTATTAGACATTTGGCACTTTAACTTCATAGAGCATACAGTTTAACAAGCTACAAGCAGATAGTTATTTAAATATTGATTACAAAGGCATCGTACTAAATTCGACGACGTAGTCGTGCTTGCAAATTTTTGTAGTTTGATGCTATTAGGACATTTTGACGTGGCCGTGTGGACCAAATCGATTCAGTGTGATTCAATTTGGCTAGGATTGCTTCTTCTTCTTTAAGTGCAAAAATAAAAAGGATTACATTACAATCTTTATATCAAAATTTTTAAATACAAAGTTTAGAAAAAAGCCGAGGATGCCATGTAAAAACTGTCACTGGTGTCATGATGCGGTTAAAGGCATATATAAAACCATTTTTAACAGTCCATGTAGCAATTGCAATTCACAAAGAAGTAAGTTTTATAAAAAGTTTTTATCAAACGAGATGCAGCTAATTTGTCCGATCAAATAAAGACATACCTTCAGCATTTTTAGCATTAAGTTTGGCGAATCTCTTCTTGAAGGCGACGTCCAGTGTTCCAATCTGCCTTTTCCGCTGTGCCGCACGCTCCAGATTGTGAATGGTTTTCCGCCTTCCAATCCTATCAGGCCCAGAGCCAGAGTCGTTCTCATAGTCTGGATCGTCAATTCCCTGCAGTTTCTGTAGCTGCTTCACTATTTCCACCGCTTGTCGATCCAGTATTGCGTTTGGCGACAAGTCCTCCTTCTGTTGTACATATCCGCATTACATGGTGCAATTTAAAACTGTCAAGACTTACCTTCTTAGTGCAACACAGATTCAGCTCTGTTGCAGATAAAATGTGCGCTATCGTTCCAAAGCGATGGAACAACATAGCAGTGAACTGAATCACCAAAATGAGCGCGAAGAAGAATACAAATACCAGACCAATGGGTTCCAACTGTAGGTATTCTTTTGTGATGTGAACCTAGAAATGGCAGTCGTTTAGTATTCAAACAGGTTGGGTGGTTATTAATAGGTATATCAAAAGTTAAACCAAGATTGTACCCTGTAGTAATATTTACAAATTTTTAAATGTGCAAAACATGCAAAAATAGTGATCTCTTAATAACTTCGATACAATCTCAGTTAAAAATTGTGCCAACAACAAAATCAATAAAAATCGCAACGTAAATAAGTGGGTTAAGACACTGTACATGCACAAAA